>PYFS01003515.1:0-70124 GCA_003671545.1 Ophiognomonia clavigignenti-juglandacearum | reverse complement strand
CCAGGTATCCGCCCTTGGTAGCCCGCCGGCCCTTTCCCGCGGCCTTGCCCCCCATGTGCCCGTGCTTCCCCCCGCCCCCCCCCCCCCCCCCACAAAAGAAAAAGAAAAAACATACGTCTGACTCAGCCCAACGACCGTCGTCGAGGGGTGGTTCCTTAAACCTTGGTGATACATGGTTAGTGTTCGGGGTTTGTGGAACAAAGAGGGTGGTCAGGCCCAGCTGTGGCCGTTGGTGACTGGGCAAACAGCCGCGGGCGCTTAATATTCGTGATGCCATGGCTGAGGAAGTTGGTCCTTGAACCAACATTACTGACAGGTGACCGGTGTGTCCTGCGATCGTGTCCTCCGTGCATGTTTGCAGGTGCCCTGCTCGATTCGCGAGCACACCCTTTGGCTTGGGTAGGGCGACGGGAAGGTTGCAACCGGAAAGCACCACCGGGCCCAAAGTCAAGATGTGATGGCGCTGTAGTCTTTCGTGGCGGTTCTGTGCCGCATACATGCCTGGTTCATTATCATCACCTTACAAGTTGTGTGACTGATTGGTAAGGAGCACGGAGTATCGGCGTGTGGCGGATTCGAACGAGTTGTGCATTTGTGGCCATGACAACTGGCTGTCAAGGATACGAGTGAAAACAAAGTGGACAAACAAGATATTCAAAGCTGTCCAATGGGGCAATTTTGTGCGGCTTGTGTCACCGCCCTTGAAAAACGTTGCAACGTATAGTCAGGTAACAGTCATGAATGAAGGCAGCGACGGCTGTGCCGAGAACAAGTGCAGAAATTAAGCATATTTGGTATGTGTAGCTTAATTATTCTTACATGTTTCCTCATTCTACGAACTGCCGACCCCTTCAGGAATCCCTGGTCAATAACCCAACCTCTGAAGGGATGGGGGCTAGTCTATACCTGATTTTATGCAATGCGATATCAAACAGATTTGGGTCGATACATCGAAGGAAAGATGGCGCGATCTCCTCACCGGTGTGACAAGGAAAGATCCCGTCCCCTAGGGGGGAGACTTCTCTCCAGCTTACGTCTCGGGCGATGTAACCATGGTCCGGAAAAATTCTCTCTGCCGCCTCACTCGCGCCCTATCAAGTGTTCTCGACACCACCTCAACAAGCTTGGGAGCGCACGATCTATCGATCCAGCCAGTCAACGAACTTTTGCGTTGGGAAACTACCACGTCGGCGCAGCCAAGCCACAATATAGACAGATGTCGACGGCCCATCCACATACCGCGTGTTGACTTTGCACCGTCGCCCCATGCATATGAACATCCATACTAGTAAATAGTCCTACCCCGGGCCGCTAGAGCACCCGAAATGTGACTGCTCACGTTCTGTGCTGGTAATAGCCGCGGAGACAAGATTTCGCGACCGCGAGCACCACGCCACTGTTGGCCTCGCGCAACGGCTGCCAAGGTACTGCTAGTCGCTCATGGAGGAGGTCTGAGGGGGCGGAGTCTATCTTGGGGAGTGGGGTTTGTGCCGTCCTTGAGTCTCACACCCTGTCGCCCGCTCTACGTGGGTAGTTTGCATGTGTGATTCTGTCTCCCGAGGTCCACATTGGGCCAAGGATGCATCAAAATCCGGGAAACATTCCAGGGAGATCTGGCCAGGATAGCGGCTATCCTCGAGGGGCACAGCATACGTGACAACGGCCAGACGGCAGCCAGACAGCAGCCAGACGGCAGCCAGACGGCATCTGTGGCGTTCGATCTTCAAAGCATCATGTCGGCACAGCCTTGCTTTCATTTTCAACGATTGGGCCATGAGCACTCGGGCTGCAAAGCTCGATTCTGCCTTGCCTGTGGAGTCATCACACACCATCTTTTCTGGTCCTTGAAACCCCGGCTGGCAATAGCCAGAGTCTCTGGCAGTCGACCACGAGTTCGTGTCACTAGGCTGAAGTTGGTGCCCAAACACTCATCACAGTGAGTAGCGAGGCGAAGGTCCAACAGCTTCGTGGTGAGTGAAAACTCTGATCAGAGCCAGAGGCCTTTGTTTACGAGCCAGCACTAAAGGGGGGGCTCTACGTGGGTTGTGGCTTGGTCGCGTTCAGAGACGTCAGTGCCGGTGAGCTCTCGAGTCACATCGTTAATTTGTCAACGAGCGTATCGCTTGCGAGATAGACCTCTGCTGCCTGCGAAAAGCGAAGGTGATTCGCCCAGAGCAGAACTTAGGGCTTGTGCTACGTGCTCGTGGGCCGTGTGCAAGCCGCGCTGCAGTTGCAGTAGGCAGATGGAGTCCACAACGTCCGTCTATCTGAGCGCGTGCCGTTGGCGCCGTTCTTGAAGTCCTGACAGTGTCTGTGTATCGGTGACTTTCGCGTTTGATGTCCACTTTGTACCCGTGAACCCAAAGTACTTGGAACTAGCTTGCGAGAGATGTACAGTAAGTACTAGCGCGGGACTGGGCGCGGAGCCTAGGGCAAGCTCGTGGTCTACGGCTAATATTCTGATCAGCAGTTGTGGCCCGAATTCCAAGGCGCAGATGAACGCGCAGTGGCCTTGAATTGTGCTGAATCGGTTCGCGTCACTCTACTTGGACACGGAGCTTTAAATTGAGTTGAAGAATATAATATGAGACATAGAAGCGTTGTTAATTCACTCTATAGAGCCCAGTAGATAAGGATAGAACGAATTGTGTCTTCCTCTATCTGTAGTCTGATTTCTGCATCTGGATATCTTCTATCGCTAAAACATCAGTGCCCAACGATTAAGGCCACTGAATGCCGACAAATTCACTTAGAAGTATGCCTGAAATATGCCCTCAGGGGAAGTTGAGGGCAACCCATTGGATGGAAATCATCAGAAGAGAGAAGCCAACTCCCACCCCAGGCGCAGGACTTTGTGATGACTGTGATATGATGATTGTGGGCAGCGAAAGAGCACTGCTTGTCTTCGACGGGTACTCTGTGACGGTGCTTGTGCTGGTAGTCGTAGTCGTTGGTAGGCTCGAGAGGGCGGATGTGGCCACGAAAGATGCTGTGGAATTAGCTGTCAAAACAGACGAGTAAGAGACGCTTGATGATTGCGTGTTTGTTGTAGAAGGCTGGCTCGTCGGTTTCGTCGTCGATGATGATGATAATGATGATTCGCCACCGCCACTCCCTCCGCTGCCTCCATATACACCGTAGTTACCATACTGTGTTCACCCTTAGTCAGAAATGGTATTCCCAAGGCTCAAGGTATGTCGAAAGAGCTGAACTCACATTTCCGTAGGCCTGGTAGTCGCCGTAGTAAATCATCTCCTCGGGCCTGTCCCTACCGAGGATATGCCTCACCACCTGGCCGGCCGCCTGCTTCAAATCGCGGAGAGTCTGTCCATAGCCGTTGTTTCTTGTCTCTGGAGTGGCTTCAGTGACTGGGGCGACAAGCAGTGCAGCGGAATGCATGAGCATGAAGCCCATAGCTTTGCAACTAGAGATACGCATAGCGGAAGGCGGGCAAAAGGCAGAAAGATCCGAAATCCTCTATAGTGGCTAGTTCACCTGGGCAGTGGTGGGCCAAAGGTAAATTTAGGTATCCATGGGACATCACTTCGGTACTGTGAAAGAAAAAGACCTTCGCGTTGGAGCACCCATGGATGTCTCAAGGCGAGACTTTTTACTGCATGTGGTCGCCTCGCCAGTTGCACGTTCGGATCACGAGTTGCTTGCTTTCGGCGTCAAACTAAGACAAATGACAACACAAAAGCAGGCTTCTGGGACAGTTGCATTTGGAATCAGATTTCAAGATAGTGAATCTAGCCCCGACTTACATACGTATGGCGTGAGTTGTGTCCATGTGAGGCAGCCGGACGAACGCTGCACGGGCAGACCGAAATTTCCCGTCAGTGTTCTCATGTAGTATCTGATGTATGTATCTATCATGGTATGGAGCTGTCTGGTGCTACAGTAGCGATTCTGTCCGTATCGTCCTTGGGACTCCCCAAAGTGCAGACATGCCTGCGTGCTGCCTGAGAATAAATGGATGCAACAGGTGCCTGACAAAATAAATGACTGACGACAGCACGAAGCCCATCGTGAAAGCAGCCGACATTTTCTTGATGGGTATCACAAAGGTGAGACAGATTACTGTACATGACAGGCAAACGATTCGATATGCCAACAAAGACCTTCTGTTTCGAACATGTTGTGTGCGCACATGTGGTCTGTCACACCGGCGGTAACCCACAGCCGTGGACTTGCCTGTGACAGACGCATGGCCAACACTTATAGTCCCTACACTTCATATGACGTACTCTACATCTCATATGCGCATACTGAGAGCAATAAATGGCAGGGTGGTCCGTGAATGGAAGCCACCAAGTCGAGATCTATCTTGCGCCATGGCCGTTTAGATCGACAGCACAATAGATCCTGCTTGTCAGCTTTCAGCACACCATGAATACCGAATATGACGGAAGACAACGATCTGGTCCGTTCAAATCGCGTTCGGCGTCGAATGAAACCCTTTTAACTGACTGCACATGGATTGATGGCATGGCATCTTCCCAGTCCAGCGTCAGCTCCAGCAGCAGATACGACTCCCTGGAGCTACAGAAGGAATTCACCAGAACTCGCCATGCGCATCCACTACTCACCTCGATCCTTGTGATATCTTGCTTTTCATTCTTCGTTCTCGGACGGTGGACGACAATTTCCCGAGTGGAAGGCCCATGCGGTTCTGTTCCATCAGTAATACGTACGGCACACGATGGAGGCTACAGGGGCGTGCAAGGCTGATATCCCTGGTGGCGACAGTCCCTGACGGTACCAACTCCCAAACTACTACCGTTCTATTCAATGGGTCGTTCTTTAAGGAGACGATCTATCGTAGGCAAGCCAGTCCTGAGGTCGACGCTGCGTGGGAGGCCTTGGGGGTAAACTGTTTGGCCCCCAACTGGACGACGTGCCCTTGCGGGGAGGCTTGCTAACAATAGGCCCGAAAATACTAGACCGCCCCGGTATCGTCCAAGAGACCGTCGCCGAGTTCTCAGAAAGCCATGTCCGCGTTTCGAGCAAGTACGGTGGGGGCGTTGTGGTGAACATGGAGGGGCTCCACCACTTACACTGTCTTGTACTGCACCGCCCCCGTCTTTTCCCCGTCCCGGGGATTCAAATGCTGTATCCTGGCTGACTGTGACAAGAACCTTTTGAGGCAGTCTACGTTCTTCAACTATGAGTACTATCGAGCATTAGGCGTGGGAGCATTTGCGAACGCCGACGACATTCTTCGCACCCACATCAGTGAGTCTTCCCACGGTGCCCAATCTGGCAGCTGCTCAGGTAGTCTGGCCTCAGCTTCTTCTCTCTGAAATTTGTCTTGACACTCAGAGAAGCACATTGTGTAGATACCCTGCGGCAACAGCTGATGTGTTCCGTTGACGTGGGACTTCTTGGCCAGGTCTGGTGGGGCGAAGAGTACCCCCGAGCCTTCCCAGATTTCAACACCAAACACTCTTGCCGCGATTTTGAAGCGGTGCGCCAGTGGGCGGAGCGAAATCAGGTCTCGGAAGACACTCCCCAGGACTTTCTCCGAAGCCCAAAACGGAAAGACGTCTTGGGGAGCATCCCGTGATAATTTAGTTGTTACAGTTTTGTGCGGGCAGTGGCCGTGGACAGTGGAAGGCACTATCCCAGGGTTAGAGCAAGGAACTGACCAAGAGAAGGACTTCACAACTTCACTACCAGACTACCATTTCCTCCAATCTTGCGGGCACACACTTTGTTCCTTCCAAGAACACATCAATATGGTCTGGTAAGCTGCTCAGTCCGACCACCAGAGCTCATGTGAGCACTCCTCCACCTCTTGGAGTCGTAGTATGATCGCGAAACTGTAGCAGATCCACCTAGAGCATCCATTCTCAGTGGGTTTGCAGGGATTGAAATGAATTTCCAGGTTATCATTTCCTCTTGCCTTCCAGGATTCTCTGGCAAGCTTGCTCTCTCGTCCTGAAGTTTCCTAAACCTATTGACCCTCTCTGGTGCTGCCCAGTGTCTTCTATTTTCAGTCTTGAGGTTTAAGCTCCTTCTCCACTCCTTCTAATTCCCGAAATTTCGAGACAGCCTCAAGCCTTGTGCATTGGCCCGCACAGCTGCCATTCAATCTCGTCCAGTTTCAAGCCTCTGTGACTTCCTTCTATTGACTTCCTTACCCATCCTGGAGTCTCTCTCTTTGCCGAATGTGCGAGGTCCATTAGCTTTACTAAGATCCTCCCAAACAGTCCTTCGACACCATCTCCTTGAGACTACATGAAGACACTTCTTTCCCTTTCATCCCAAAGTCGCATGAGCACAAACCTCTCTTCACAAAAAGCTTCTTAACCCATATTAGCAAACTCCATTTCCCATTTGACAGACCAGTTTGAGAAGCATCAACTTCTAAACAATCAAAAGGCTCTTTCATCTCAAGCTCTATCAGTCCTCAGTGTGTCATTTGAACAAGCTTTGATATCCAAACTAGCAAGCACTTCTCTTTCTGGCTTTCACAAAAGACACCAAAGACTTTGTGATTCCAAATTTGGCCACTTGCAGGTAAGCCTCTCAACTGCTCACCCTCACCAGAAGCTGTCCTCTTCCCTCCTTCTCTCTCTGCCTTGAACTTTAGCACTAAGCTTTCAACCAAGATTGCAACCCTTCCCACCCACTCTCTCCAAGGACAACTGCTCAGGATCTGTGTTAAATTCCTTCTTCCCCATTCACTTCTTCTCAATAAGGAAGGCATATTCCATAAGGCTGCTTGATATCTTTCCTAAGTCTCTCATTGCCTCTATCCCTTCAGACATAGACCACCCCAAAGTCTCAACACAGTGCTCTCTCCTCTTTTTGCGTACACACAACGGCAGATTATCACGGACAGAAAAACCTTTCTTCAGGAAGGTAGGCACACTTGGTGAGGGTCTGTTCTACTTCTTGCCCTGTCCGTCTCCATCCTTCCCTTCAGCTCTCTTCCTCCCTCAACAGTGCCTACAACTTCTTCTTGGGTCTCTCCTTTGAGGGCAAGCAGCAGCACAACCACTCAACAGCAGAAGACTCAGGATTCTGACTTCCATTCTCAATAACAGCAGAGCCTTGAATTGAATGTGGTGTCTCCAGAAGCACTTCACCAAGCAGTCAAGCACACCAGAGCCATCAACATCAACCAATTGCCTTACTGCCTGGTCAAAAGGACAAATCAGCTGCCATTTCAAATAAGTCTCTTCAACTGTCACCTCTTTCCAGTCTTTATACGAGACCATTCTGTCAAAACAGACATCAAACCTTCCAACTACATAAACCTTTCTAGTGAGTACATCTGCTAGCTGCCTTCCTTCTGCCCATTTCTCCCCTTTTATCTTTGCCTCAGTGTCAAACCTCCTTCCCCTATCCTGTTTGCTTTTGTCTTTCAAGCATCTACAATGCTTCTGTGCCAAAAGCTGACATGCACCACCCACAGCAAGCTGTGGTTCTCACATCTTCCCACTTCACACAACATGTCCCTTCCCAACAACACTTCTGAGGCTCCTTCCTCTATGATGGTCGAATCTACCCTCAAGGAGATGCTTCTGAGAATCCTCCAACATCAGCCTGTTCAGCGTTCTGAGGCTCCCATCATCGCCTATGCCACTGGTGGTCAAGACGATACAGACCCCAGGGAACTCCAGCTGAACCAAGAGCTGGACCAGGATGATGTCTCTGGAAGTGTCTCTGGTGATGGAACCTCCGACGTCTCTGGCGACACCTCTGGTGATGGATCCAACGACGTCTCCACCTCTGCTTCATGCACTACGCCCGAGCACGGCAGTGACACGGAGATTCCACCCCCTGATGCCGACTGTTTTACCGGTTACTCGTCCGACATCGAGTGGTCCCGTGCCCCTTCATCTGACATTGACGCAGAATCATCGAGCGGTTCCGAGGACGACTTCGGTCGGCCCGCCTACAGAATGAGCGCCAGGAGGGCAAAGGAAATGTCTACGCACACAGACGTCCTCTGCCACATCACGGACTACAGTCGGAACGGACTGGTCCCTGAGGATGACATGCGTGACGAGGGCATGGTCCTCTACGCCTACCACCACGGCAAGCCCGTGTACTACTTGCACGAGGGGTAAGTTCCCAGTGCTCTTCGCCGTAACTGTACCTTAGCCGTTCATTCCTGTTGCTGACTATGACCCTTGCGACGATTATCAGAATGCACCGAGAGCTCAACGCCTTGCGAACCGAGACTGCTTACGGCGAGAGATTCGTGGCTCATCCGATTGAGAGCTGCTTTGGCCGTTCCGTCGACGAGCTCAGCGACATGTTCCGTCGGACCGTCCTGGAGGACAACGAGTCTCGGGGCAGCGAGTCCGTGCAGGATGAGCACATCAAGGATGCCAAGTCGACCACACACGAGCTGCCTGGGGATACCGAGGGCTCGAAGAAGGAAAAGGCCAAGGCTTTCGAGTTTTTCGAGGACAAGCAGTCCAAGGATCAGGAGCAGCTCAAGGTTACCCATTCGACCAAGGACGAGAAGGCTGAGGATGAGCAGCGCCACGACGAGCAGCCTAGCGACAAGCAGACCAAAGGCGAGCAGGCAGAGGACGAGCAGGTTGAGGAAGAGCAGGCCAAGGTTACTGAGTTGTCCAAGAACGATGAGCCTGAGCAAGACCAGGCTGAGGTTGATCAGGCCGAGGCTACCGACTCCGTCAACATCGACCTCCCCGTCAATCGCTTCTTCAGCAACGCCTGGTTCAAGGTCGCGAAGTCTCCCCTGGGCGGCTTTGGCATCTTCGCCATCAAAGACATCCCCGAGTACACGAGCATCCTCCTCGAGCGCCCGTTCATGCGTTTGCACGATCAAGTGGATGAGAGAACCAAGATCCGCACCAAGTACGAGCGGCTCGGTGTCGAGGAAAAGGCCGTCTTTGATGGACTTCATGCCTACTCCAGCCGCAGCAGCGACGAGGTCATCATGAAGTTCGACGCAAACAGGTATGGTGGACTCAGTTCCACACCCAGTACATTGTCTCGCAACCGCTGACCCAATCATTGCAGCTTCCACTTGATGAGAGGCTGCGCCCTGCTCGCGATCGCCACGAACTTCAACCACGCGTGCTACACAGCGCGCAACATCCAGTACCAGTGGGACGCCAACCGCAAGTGCATGGTGTTCACCACCGGCCGCAACATCGCCAAGGGCGAGGAGCTGCTCATCTCGTATGGCAACAACCACCTGCAGCTGCGCAAGAACTTCGGATTCAACTGCCACTGTGGCGCCGAGGGATCTATCGGGCCTGCGGAGATCGAGGAGATCTTGCGACGTGAGCGCACGTCTAGGTGGGAGTGGAGCTGAATCGACGGGTGTGATAGGCATTGACCTGCTTTGTCGAGCAGCAAGGCGCCTTCAGAGCGTCGAGTAGAAGAATGCGCTGTCTCCTCTCAACTGCTTTTCTTCATGCTGGTTCTGTTTGAGAGTCAGAAAGAAGGGCACAACTGACCTATGGGCCATGCCACGAGATTGATAGTGCTTGAGGCGCCATGATGGTCCAGAATAGTTCGCACAGGAAGTGCATAGCGTTGGACAGTCACACAGACTAGGATCGTCCCATCAAATGAATTAAGTTGCCGTTTACACGATGACCGGGCCATAGTCGTGTGGATGCCTGGTGAGTGTTCGCCCTGCTGACTCTGCAACAGGTCCCCAGCCTCTGCTCTATCTCATTCCTGGATTTGCCTGAAAACAGCAAGAAATGGTGAGCCTTCCGAATATCTTCTGTGGTATCCATGATGACTGGCCAACCCGCTGAGGGTGCATTTCGTCCTCGGCCCTACCTCCTCTTGCCCGTGGAACTGCCTTGGACTCGCGTTCCACATCCTTCGGCAGGAGCGAAGTGCAGAAGAACCAAGGTGGTAATGAATCCGATTGCACGATGCATGAAAATTCGGTGGAGTTCCGATGGAGTACCCAGGTACCGAGCTGAAAGCAAGGTAGCGTCGTCAATGAGTAAAGGCGATGAGTCTGGGCAAAGTTGTGCGGGTGGATCTGGCAATATCGAATATCGATGGACAAAATATCTGCTCGTTATGTAAATCCAGCATAACGAACTGGGGGCTAGAGCAGCAAACTTTATCCGTTGCTCGCGAGATGCGCTCCTCTGCTACGTATCCGACCTAGGCACTGCAGTCTTGGTGAGGTCGTAGTAAGCGTCAGACTCGTCCCATTCTCTCCCGAGCTTTAGCTCCTTCTTGTTAGTTGCGACTAGTTCGGGTTTTATCCAATATCTGATATTCCCGGTGATGACCTTCCATCCGGAACCTGCCTTCTAAAAGTCCACATGTCGCCACTCTTCGGCTCCTCATCGGTGTGGGGCACGAATCCCACAACGGAAGGGCACCCCGAGCACTGGCAGCAAGCTCGTGAACAAGTTTTCAGATTGAAAAAAAAAAAAAAAAAACATCCACGATACAGACTCACCTGCTCTCGTTTTGCTCGTCGACGTCAACGACAACCACCGTTGTTGAGGACTTTGCCGTACAAGATCTCATCCGTGGAAAGGTCCTTTTCACAACCCGAAAACACCAGCCTTGCCACCGCCTGAGGTTCTGGCCTCTGAGGATACGTGGAGATGGAGACGACGACAAGTATTCCGTCCTCCGACTCAGGGAAAACATCCAGCTCCAACATGGAGGAGGCAGGTGGCCAGGTGGAGATCGAAAAGCCAATAGAAGCCGGCCAAGACCATCCCAGCATCACCGAGCGGGATGCTCAGGTTGCTCTATCCCCGGGTTTGACTGCTGACGCCGGCGAGGCATCGCAGCCGGCCCTGATCCCGGATCATGGACCCATCCCGAACGGCGGCACGGAAGCCTGGCTACAAGTCCTCGGCTCATGGGCATCGCTGCTGGCCACCTGGGGCTTAGTGAACAGTTTCGGCGTCTTCCAAACCTACTACGAAACCGACCTGCTCCCCGACGAGTCGTCCTCCTCCATCTCGTGGATCGGGTCCCTCCAGGCCTGCCTGCTCATGGTCGTCGGCGTCATCGCCGGCCCCCTCTACGACGCCGGCTACTTTCGCCACCTGCTCATCACGGGCCAGTTCCTGCTCGTCTTCGGCATGTTCATGACGTCGCTCGGCACCGCGTACTGGCACATCCTGCTGGCGCAGGGCGTCTGCGTCGGCGTGGGCATGGGCCTGCTGTTCCTGCCGACGACGGCCATCCTCGCGCAGTACTTCACGACGCGCCGCGCGCTCGCCATCGGGCTGTCGAGCACGGGCAGCCCCATCGCGGGCATCGTGGTGCCGGTCCTGTTCAGCAACCTCGTGCCGCGCGTCGGCTTCGCGTGGACGACGCGCGTCATCGCGTTCCTGCTGCTCGCGCTCGCCGTCGTGCCCGTGCTGTTCATGCGCACGCGCGTCCCGCCGTCGGGCAAGAAGCGCGCGCTCGTCGATGCGGCGGCGCTGCAGGACCCGGCGTTTGTGCTGTTTGTGTCCGCGGGCTTCTTTGTCTTCTTGTGCTTGTACTCGGCGTTCTTCTACATCCAGCTGTACACGCAGCTGGAGGGGCTGGCGAGCGTGCAGTTTGCGCCGTATACTGTCACGTTGCTGAACGTGGGCAGTGTGTTTGGGCGGATCATTCCGAATTATATTGCGGACAAAGTCGGGAGCTTGAATGTTGCCTTGAGTTGTGCTGCTGTTTCGGCGGTGCTTCTGTTCGGCTGGTTGGGGATCCACAACATGGGCGGATTAGTTGTCTTTACCTTGTTGTATGGCATGTTCTCTGGTGGAATTGTCTCCATCATTCCCAGTGCGGTAATGACAATGTCTCCGGACATGTCTCGTGTGGGCACCAGGATGGGCATGACGTTTATTGTCGCTGGAACATCCATCCTCATAGGTACGCCCATCGCCGGCGCGATTCTTGGGGACTTCAGTGAGACGAGGTGGAAGGGCATGATCGGGTACTCGGCGGCTGGGTTGACGGTGGGCACGTTCCTGTACGGAGGTTCAAGGATGGTGATGTACAGAAGAAATGGGAAGAAAATTGCCTGAGTTGGAGGTGTGTGGAACTTAAAGAGAGCCTTTGCAACGAAGCTGAATAACCCCTACTTGGCACAAGAATTGGCACTACCTATACGGAGTAGTAGGTAGTGATAAAGTACCTAGGTATGTGGTGCTTCATCACCACCCACATCACCAATTCACGTCCGTTTAACATCTACTCAACGGGAATCCTCTAAACTACAACATAACAATACAGACCCTCGGTGTTTGTTCGTAATGAATTTACTGATGCGCAATGTGCACGTCAGTCAACTGGACCTCGATTCTGTGAGCACGGGACGACCCGCACGAAGGTTCGACAGCGGTAAGGTTTGCTAGTAGAAGTTTTTATAGGAGGCTTCAGGGCCAGTTGTTTGCCTTGGCACCTTGGCGGTACAGAAGCCCTGTTTCTCGTGGGATAAAGCAATGGCGAGTCTAGATGTTTCAGCAGCCGTCCGAACTCACCGTCGAAAATGGGAATCTCAAATCAGCATCGGCAAATCGACCATGATTCTTGTGTACATCAGCTGATCCCCAACGTTACAGTAGACTTTCAGCAAGGGCGCAACGGTGTCCAGTTGTTTGCTGTGTATAGCACAGGGTACAGAATATCAACAGCCTCATCCTCACCATGATGGTCTGCGTCTCTTCGACCTCATCTACGGAGCACACAGCCTACAATCCCATCTGTCGTGAACGGTCTTGTAAGTAACACCATTGTATCAGGACTTCGTACGGAGTACACAATGCATA
Organism: Ophiognomonia clavigignenti-juglandacearum; assembly: GCA_003671545.1. Taxonomy (NCBI): domain Eukaryota; kingdom Fungi; phylum Ascomycota; class Sordariomycetes; order Diaporthales; family Gnomoniaceae; genus Ophiognomonia; species Ophiognomonia clavigignenti-juglandacearum. The sequence goes on along the minus strand of PYFS01003515.1, from coordinate 57,378 downwards.
GAATTCGGGATTAGGGCCTGCTATGTGAAGCCCGGCTTCGGCTAGCCATGGAGCATCTCTCATGTGGCCTCAAGCTGAGAATAGCGGGCATGATCTGTCTGTGCAGCAACCTGTAATGGCATGGCACCCGCGGTCGAGGCAATTCTACATCGAAGCACACAGTATCACGCTTGCATGTCACCATTTCTTCTGTTGTTGGTTGGTAGTCGACCAGCCCCGACATTTTGGAAGTTACCCTGCGATTCGGCATTGCTAATCGGTTGGTAAGTTCTGTGGAGTTGGTCACGATGATTCAGCAACGACAAATCTAGCCAAACTTTCCTTGTACTATAGTACGGTGAACCATTCCGTTGCATGGCATGGGAGTCAGCATGGGCAATGCTAGCCGCAACACGGCAACGCCCCTGCATTCGGCCCAGGACCAGGCCCCGGCGGATCAACGTTACCGATCTGGACGGTTTCCCCAGGTTCGGAGTACCGATCTGGATGAGAGCCAGATGACAGGTATTGTGAAATCTCGATGACGAAGGCGGTGGTTGGCATCCAAGGTTTTGGTACGCCAAACTCCGTGCATCTCACTGAATCGATCTGAACCACAGACTTCCTTCACTGGATGCGTCTGGTACATGTCTACCTAGGCAAGTGGTAAGAAGACGGGCACATATCGTACTACTCCTCACGAGACAGCGAGCCGTGGCATATATCCTATCCGGCTCGAATCATCGCGCGGGGAGCGTCGTGCGAATCGTGCCTTATTACCTAGGTTCTTGGACCAAGCCGAGACACTGATGGATAGAGGGGTTAGTATGTATACGTATTAGGCTATGTACTGATACTGTTTCCTCAGACTCTCGACTCCTGCCACGAGGTGTTGCGCCAGGTACTTGTCGCCTACTAGCCTCCCGTTTTACTGAAGTCCGTTGCAGTGGCATCCCTTTGAGACCTGAACCATGCACTGTCGCATTTGACAAGCTCTATTGCGTCAATATATCGATGGCTATTTATAAAAGGTCTCCCAGTCTCCCACTTCACCTTGTGTTGACATCTGCCCCTCCCCGATCACTCCTTCTTCCTACGCAGAACCTGTACAACATTGTGCCCACTGGCAAATCACAGACAAGATGGCCCCCAAGATCGCTGTTGTATACGTGAGTATCTCCCCAAACGTCCCTAACGACCAACAACATTTGTTGACTTTGCCTGCACACACAGTACTCCACATATGGACACGTCAAGACCCTAGCCGACGCCGAGGTCAAGGGCATCAAGGCCGCTGGCGGCACTGCCGATCTCTTCCAGATCCCCGAGACGCTCTCGGAGGAGCTCCTTGCGCAGATCAAGGCGCCGCCCAAGCCCAAGGACGTCAAGGTCCTCTCGGACCCGGCCACGCTCGCCGAGTACGACGGCTTCCTCATCGGCATCCCCACGCGCTACGGCAACTTCCCCGCGCAGTGGAAGGCCTTCTGGGACGGCACCGGCGGCCAGTGGCAGAGCGGCGCCTTCTACGGCAAGTTCGCCGGCCTCTTCATCAGCACCGCCAGCCCCGGCGGCGGCCAGGAGTCCACGGCCATCGCGGCGCTGTCGACGCTTGCCCACCATGGCATCAGCTACGTGCCGCTGGGCTACGCCAAGACCTTTGGCCAGCTGACCAACCTGAGCGAGGTCCACGGCGGCTCTCCCTGGGGCGCGGGCACCTTCGCTGCGGGCGACGGGTCTCGCCAGCCTTCGGCTCTGGAGCTGGAGATTGCTGAGATCCAGGGCAAGAGCTTCTATGAACATCTCAGCAAGCTCACATGACTACATGGCAGTGAGGAGAAGAAGCAGGTCACAGATCCTGCAGCCGGCGCTGGCACTGCGGCCAAGACGGATGCCAATGGCGCAACTAATGGGGCGGCGAAGAAGAAGGAGAAGGACAGTGAGGGACCGTGTGGGCTTCCAAAGAAATGCACCATTTTATAGTCATGATACCTTTGAATTGAAATACTATAGTTGCTGATGTGCTTGCGGGAGTCTACATGTATGCGTCGTCTTCCTGTGTGGGTTCTATCCAAATTCCTGATTTGGTGGAAACCATTCATCAGAATGACCACTCAACAGCCAGCTTGGTCTTACAGCATTTCACTCTCCACATCTAAATCATGAATCACCAACTCAAAGTCTCGACTTCTTCGTCTCTAGCACATCCTCCCACCAAGGCCATGCACTCGGTGCATCCTTTGGCAACGTTCCCTCCAACTTCGGCTCCCTCTTCTCCACGAAGCTCTTGACACCCTCAACAAAATCCTTGCCCCTGAACAAATCATGAATCACCCTACTCTCGTTCAAATGCGCCTCCTCGGGGCTCGCCGGCGTGCGGTAAATCATATCCCGCATCACCGTCGTCGACACCACGCTGCAGTTCCGCACCACCTCCTCCGCGATCTCCACCGCCTTGGGCAGCACGCCGCCCGGCTCCTGCACCAGCGTGAACAGCCCGTCCAGCAGCGGGTCCGTCGCCGGGTACACGCCGCCCGTCGTGGCCAGGTGCACGGCGCGGCTGGCGCCGATGAGCCGCGGCAGGAAGAACGAGCTGCAGCCCTCGAGCGTCAGCCCGCGGCGCGCAAACACGAAGCCGAACTTGGCGCGCGCGTGCGTGACGCGGATCGCGCACGCGAGCGTCATGGTGATGCCCACGCCGACGCCGGACCCGTTCATGGCGGCGATGACGGGCTTGTGGCACCGGAAGACGGCCAGGGTGACCTGGCCGCCGCCGTCGCGGTGCGAGTCGCGGGCCTCGGGCTCGGCGGTGGCGTCTGGGGGCTGCTCGATGTGCGGGTTGGAGGTGGAGGATATGTCGGAGAGGTCCATGCCCGCGCAGAAGATCTTGTTGGTGGGGTCGGAGCTCGTCAGGATGATGCATTTGACGCGGGGGTCGGCGGAGAGCAGGGGGAGGACGCGGAGGAGGGATGTTTGCATTTCTATGTTGAAGGCGTTGGCGGCTCTGGGGCGGTTGAGGATGATGGTTACGATGGGCGTGACGGCGGGAGAGCCCGGGGGCTGGTGGGCGAGCTTGAGGGAGGGGATGAGGAGAGCTTCATAGCTTGATGGGAGGTCTTGAGAGTCTGACATCTTGATGTGTTTCGCATGTATCTTGGATCCACACGGAACCTTGTCAAATGTATTTTGGTGAAGTCGGAATACGGCACCTTAAATATAGTGAGTGTGTCTACAATGTGGTTGAGTGTTCTATGCTGCTTGGGGAAGCGCTGTGAGGGGAAACGGCGAGAAGCCACAAAGCCGTAATACCGAGGTCAAAATGTGGAATTTTGTGCATGTAATTACGAATCCAACGAACTCATGTTAGCGAAAAAGATAAATAGAAAGAAGAGATCTGGATGTTGACTGTATGGTGCTATCACATTGGGAAGGATGTGGCCGGCTGAGATCAGCACAGTTGATCCTCGACATTGGAGTTTGGCAGATACTTGCATAGTAGTAAGTGAAGTGCTACACCGACAAGCACCTAGGTACGAGGACATGATCTCATCAAATTAGACACTCAGGATGGTGCAACAATTAGCGACGGTCTAAGTAAGGGGATTCCAAAGTAAATCTTGGTGAGGATGAAATATACAAGGAGACGCTGCTGCTAGCCCAGATGCATCCTGTGACCCTGCAAGTGAGCAGATGCTCCAGAAACCACAGAATATATACAAAGAATTAATGATCTGTACTCGCCCATCGAGTCTCAGATGTGTAAGATTTGTCGCTTTCCCTCTACACATCCTTCTGATTACTCGTGAAATCCCTCGCCAATGCAGTACGGCACTGGGTAAGTAGTACTGTTGCAAAGCCTGATGACACCACGCACCCAGCTCAGGTCACCGTAAGTCTGTGAAGAGTACGAGTCGAGAGTGAAAGGCTCCTTGGTCCAAGAGTCGGTGCATCCCGAGAAGATGTTTCCCTCCACGCGTCGTACATACGGTTGGCTGACCACCAGGCCGTACTGGCCTTCCGGGATTTTGTACGTGATACTCTGCGTTTGCGTGCTGCTCCAGGTCGCGTCCGTGTTGATCTCCTTGTAGGAATTCGCAGCTTGCAGAATCGCCTTAGCAAGCATCTTTACACTTCCACCGGAATTTATAACGAGCTTATTGGCGATGCTGTATCCATCCGAGACAGTCACGGTGGTGCTTCCGCCCTGGGCCCCCATGACGGCAGACATGGGCACGTCCCAGTTGGTGAAGGAGGTGTCGGAGATGACTTGGGTTTCCGTGCTTTCTTCGCAGCCTCGCTGGCGCAGCTGAGGTGAGGATGCCTCCAGTTGTCTCTTGGCAACTTCCGGTGCCGCCTCGAGTGGTCGGTGCCGGGCTTCAAGCTGGTCGTAGTCGACTTCGTTCATGATGACCATTCTGCCGTCGAGGCCCACGACTGCGACTTCGTCAAAGTTGAGCTCCCGCGGAGCGAGAGGGGTAGCAACAGTGAGACATGCTGCCTGCAGCGCCAGCGCTGTGAAAACAGTTGACGAACGCATGGTGAGGAATGGATTTGGAAACGAATGTGGTGGTTACAGAGTACAAAACAAACGCTCAAAGAATGATAGCAAATGGCGACGACAAATGACGATTTGAGGTCCCTTGAGTACCTACATCGTCAACCAGAACGGCGTGGAAGCAGCCTTGTATTATAAATTTATAATCGGTTTCCCGTCGCACCTCCAAGTCCGAGTTCTCAAAAGGTGGAGCACCCCTATAAGACTGGCAAGGCAAACAGGTGCCCCTTTCGTTTCAGGCATGCCGGCTGGTTAAACGATAGCTCACCTACAAATGGCCTTTTTGGTTAGTTGAATTTAGGAATACAATTGCCGATTAGGAAACAGCGAATGAAATAGGAGTGTCGCTGGCAAAAGAAATGAGATCTCTCCACAGCTTCCCACATTCTCACAAGACTGCCCAGGCGGCCAAGGCGGTATTCGGATTCTGTGTGTCTTCTGAGGATCCACAAGGACACAGTAAAGGAAGAGTCTGCATAATGAATGGGGCCAGCTTCAGTGTCATGATTCATGACCGTGTGTTGTGCTCGTTGTGGGTAGCCTTGCAACCTTACCGAAGAGAGCCCACTGTCACAGCAGCTCGTGATGTTCCATTTGCTGCAAATTGGTCAGGTGTGTATAGAGCTTATGTCTTAGCCTCCATACACTTTCTGACTGGCCAGGGCAGGGAAAGCTGCTCAAAGACATAAATATTTTGTGCGCCACAAACATGTGAATGTAGAACAACTGCTAAGCATGGAGTTCGGACAATGACCCTGGAGTGACAGGGGACAAACTGACATGGGATAAATTCAAGTAAGTACAAACGAGTACAAACATTGGGCTTGTCATCTTGGTATACTCCCATTACTTGGATACTGTATCCAGGGGCATTGGTTTTGTGACTGGGTGTAGACAGCCAGAACAGGCTCACCCTGGCTTACAGCAATGGTCTCAACACCATGCTGGACCCATATATTACCCGATTTGGAAGTCAGCCAGCTTCACTCAAAAAGAAAAACTAAAGAAACCTCTCCTTCACTGAGCAATTTGCAGCATGGGCCTACTGTAAGGGACTTGTATACAGTATCAAGGGAAGGAGCGATACAGCCACCAAGAGGTACAAATAGCTGTTCCCACAGCTTCACTATTGACAAATTCTTCTTCTTCTTCTTCTTCTTCACGACAACCACGATTTATCTTCCTTGCCGGCGGGCATTCAGTACGCGAAAATAAGTGCAAGCAACTTCTTACTCTGATATTAGTGCCTTAAACACCGTATCCTCTTACATACTGCAGAGTGTAGCACGAGGCACAGCACTTTCATTCCCTTGGAACTTGGGGCCCAGTAACAAACCATCCTCCTTCGTTAACATTGTCATATGGAACCCAGGTGAGCCAATGTACTTTCGAATTGTCACAACTCGAGAGCTCATGTATTGATGCATCTTAGTCCCAGGCCACGAGGTATATACCGAGCGATCACAGTTCCCACTTCAAAATGGCACTCCCACGACTACAAATTACCCCCCGAAATTTTGCAGTCTCCTCTACCTTTGCCCAAGCCAACCATAGGAAGAAAGGACACGCAAGAGGTCATGTTGGGTCCAAGGATTGCAGCAAGACAACTGCTGGCGTGGCAAATGGCGCAGTCTCAGGATCCCAATTGCTTTTGACCCTTCCCTGGAAGCTGTGGTCAAACAGATTTGCGATTCTAGGTGTTGAGCACTGCACCGGCCAGATCCATGACTTCGCCTCAGATCTGACCGTTCCAGGCACTCACACGCCCGGGCCTGATCCGTCTGCTACCACATCTTCAACCTTTCTTCAGCAAACACCAAGAGAACGCTGCTCACTCTTCCTCTTGAGCTGCGACAAATCATCTATTCACATCTGGTACCGACTAGTGATATCGGTACTGGTTGCTTCTCTGTGGCAAACGACGACACCGAGTACGAGAAGTTCTGGTTCGCGTCCCTCATCCGCACCTGCGGTCAGGTTCACGACGAGCTTGCACCGTTGGTATACAAACAAGCCAGTATTCACAACGCCGGAGACTCGAAAAGCACGGCAGAGTTCCTCCGCATCATCGGAACCAACGTACGCCACATCCAGAGCATCCAGATCCACTATGCAGCGCACAAGTCCTATTGCGGCAAAGGCGCTCGCTTCCCCCTGCGGCCCTGGGACAAGAACAAGGCCAAGTTCCCCTTCATCGAGGCCCTTCGCCTCCTACAGGCGGAAGCCATCAGTCTGCGAACGATTCACCTCAATATGGAGGTGTTCTCGTCTGAAGCCCGGCGCGGTGCTTGTCTTCACGAGCAGGGTCACGAGGATGTCATTCGTATCGTCGCCCCTGAAGTGATGTACACCCTCAGGGAGCTCGCCCACTTCAACGACGTGGAGAAGATCATCATTGGCGATGAAGCGGGTGAACAGCACTTCTGGGACCCCGTTGTGCTGTATTATCTACGCGGACAGTTGGGCTTCGACTTGGACAAGGCAGACGGGACGGGAACGATGTGGCGGGATGACTGGACTAATCCCAAGCGTCCGACGCTGGTGGAAGAGGAGGTCAAAATGGATTACAGTATTCTAATCAACCCACGATGGGCGGAGGAGCGAGGAAAGAAGTTGATTCGGGAGTATCAAGCGCGGGACTACGGCCGGGAGTGGATGGAGAGGATCTCTCGTCGTTGGGCTAGACACGCAGTGGCTAAAGAGCGTACTGCAAAAGTAGACTGAAGATCACTTGTCATTTTGTCTCTGCATGACCGTTGCCAGTAATCTAGCCGAGTCACCACCACTCGCACAACAGCCACGGTCACCCAGGCCATGACCTAGAGAAACGCACAAGTCTTAAGGGACGCAGCCGGGGGATATCACGAAACACACGCCAGGGCCAAGAGGTTGAGGGAGGTTGAAGGCATAGGTATCATTGGATATATGATACCGCATGGAGGTAAGCAATCTCAGATCCCCAAGTAGCTGCGAGGGACTCCGGGAAGATAAGGAGAGGTATGGAAACTCACAGGTGGCGGTGACTAGTCAGCGATCTTGACCTGGCAGGTGTTTACGTCAAATCAGAGCGTTGTCATACTTATCTTAGCTTCATCATCAGACTCACAGAAGAACAAATACTATATCTTACAGCACAAATCTTGTGTATGGCTGCCACTGGCGCACAGTGACAGATGCTTGTTGGCGACCAGACCAGACTGTGCGTTTCCGCCGGCTTCAGAACCGGGCGGTTTGCATCAGAGTTAACAAAATTGTATTACAGGGCTTTGGAATATGTTTCACACAAAGTTGACCACGAGAGGGATTGTGATGAACATCTGTGAGAAGTACCTGGTTGTTGCAGTGGCGTTGTACAGTCCAGGAGGTAGTGTTTGCTCAGAAAGAGATCATGTCGGAGACCTAGCTGCCTGAGGAGCCACCGGCGGGCTGGGAAAGACGCAGCGATGAGATTCTGACGTTTATCACGACCGAAGATAATGCAGGGTGGCAGGCTACTTGGCACGGAAAAGTTGGACTTTTCATCATGTCCGAATGTCCGCTATGTCACCCCGCCTTCTTTCGAGCAGCGCGGTCGGGAAAATATTCCGCAGCCCTGAGTACTGTGGCTGTGCAAATTGCTGATATCTTGCATGGAATAGCGTCCAGTAAACTGACAGTTGTAGCGCCTTCGCAAACTCTCCGGACCGCCAGGAGCACCGTCGCTCCGAGCATGGGTCAAGTGAGGGCAATAGGCCACTCCCAGGTGATGAAGGAAGTAGCAGATCCCGAAGCCATCATGTATGCAAGAGTCCACTGGTCACGCGATCCCCATCGTTAGGTACAAGATGTCGCGATAGCGTAGTAGCATTTCCAGACACGGCCGGCGGTGTTTTGGGTATGGGCGCAGGCTGGCGGACAACACACAGAAATTTTAGAGAAGAGGAGAGACCGCAAGGTGATGTGAGGAACAGTCAGTGCCATGCGGACCTGCATCAAATATTCCGAAGACGAACAGTCTGCTCACCTACCAGCCTTCCGTATAGAATCCCCATCGCTCTCTCACAGGAACTTACTCGCCAGCCCCATCAAACCCCCACTGCTCTGCCCCTGGCTCTTCATATACATCTTGAGCGCCATCTCCCCGGCCTGCTGCACGGCGCTCTCCTTGCTCGCGCCGTCGCTGACCTTGCCCGCCGAGCTCTGCTGCTCAAACAGCTTACTGGCCTCGCTCATGGCCAGGCCGATGAACTCGCTCTGCGACGAGCCACCGCCACTGCTAGAGCTGGAGCTGCTGCCGCCCGCGAACATCTTCATGGCTTGCAGCGCGGCCGCGGTGCCCATGCTCGGCGCGTCGGCTGCTGCGCCGTCGTCTTCGCCGCCGAAATACTTCTTGTGGTGCGCAACGGCGGCTGTTGGGATGGGCGGTTGTGTTAGTGATGGTGCTCCTCTTCGACTTTCTCTCCCCGGAGGAGCCTAGGGGCGTGCGTTCTCGTCGACGTGAGAAGGCAGTCCGGAGCAGAGCGCTCGGAATGAATGGCCGGCCCGACTTCTAAGGCAACTTGAATTGTAGGGACACAGGGAGACCGAACATACCCTGCTCGTCCACGTCCTCATTCGCCAGCTGGCTCTTGTTCCCCATGAAATTCCCCAAGACTTGCGCGAAGAACTCGGCGCCACCGCTGCCGCCAGCGTTGCGCGAGGCGTGCTCGGCGGCGCGCTGGGGGAAATCGTCGTCGTTGGAATCGTCGCGGGGGTATCGGCCTTGCACTGCAGGTAAGATGGATTTAGCAGATGAACCACATCTCGGACTGTGTGCTTGATTGGTACTGGACATGGAGGGGAAGGAAGCGTGATGGACGGAACGTACTCCTCTCGCCGCCCTCCTCGCCGTAGCCGCCGCCTGTGTGGAGTTAAGGTTAGTGCGTCAGTTGGATCGTTAGGAAGTGGGCGTGCGTACTGCCGAATTCTATGCAGGAGGCATGTTGGTTAGCTGGTGATGCTCAAAGTGTCGAATAGTTGCTGTCCAGGAGCTGGTGCTGTCTGTTCATATGGCCGCCAAGGATATGGCGGGGTAGCTCCGAGAGCTCCAGAAGGGGTGGGATACTCACCAGGCTGCTCGCGTCTATCCTCGGAAGACATGTTGATTCTGTTTTCTTCGTAAGTTTCTAGGTGAATCGTAGGAATTTGATCCGTTCCAGAAGAGAGAGAAATGAGCTAGGACCTTAAGAAGATATGTATGCTTCTTTTAAGCTGGGGAGGCATAAATCAGCCCAATTCAGGGGCGGCCAGTGACCGGGGCGTGCGCCTCCCCCACACGAGCATCCGATGGATGTGAGAGCTCCTGAGATGTGAGGTGACGTTGTGGAGGGGTCCTGAAACCTGGTAGGAGCTGGCGGACCCATGAATCGACCGCCTCTTTGGCTGACTCACTTGAGTCACTTCAGAACTTTCTTTCCTGCACCGAAATGCCCATGGAGAAGTAGCCGGATACAAGGCATCTTCTGTTGCCTTCTGATGTGGTCAGTATCATCTTCTCTGTCATCTCGAAGTGGGCGGTGAAGAAAGCCTATCGAACATTGACGACGAACGGTGCAGTAACGATTGATAGTAGGCCGCTGGAACCTTCAAGAGAGACACCATTCAACCCCAGCCTGCCCATCGCAAGCTATTTGACAGCAGCACAAGAGTATCCCATTCCACTCCAGCCTACTGATAACAGATACTCCGGGATCAGAAAAATCCCACTCTCCGCATACGACAAACCGGTTTGGCACATGGAAGATATCCTCCGGCGAGATGAGGATTGCCAAAGCATGCCCAAAAACACGTCTGCCCCATCCAATCCAAATGATGGCGAGCCCTCCAGTATAAAACGCCGCCTGCTCGAATCCGCAAGTACTCCGCCAAAAGCTCTATCCCCAGTCATCCGCCGCTTCAATGAGGTGACAAACGCCCATAGTGACATGTTAAGAGATGTAACGATACGCTCTAAATGAGAAGGTTCAGCCAGGGCCCTGGTCCATCATCGGCATCACGCCCCCAAGCGCCCCCGAACCAGCAATTGGCGTAGTGCCGGAACCACTATTGCCGCCCTGGCCCTTTTTCTTCTCCCTCTTTGCCCAGCGGAGACCACAAGCATTGCAGAGTGTCTTTGGTCCGGCGGGTCCTTTCCTCCACTCGGGCGAATCGAGCGTACCTGAATGAGCGTGTCAGCAAGCCAAGCCAGAGCCATAACAGGACGGAGCCACGGCCTCGACTTACCACAATCCGTACATACGTATTCCTCCGCCACCTTCTGCTTCTTCTTCTTCTCTCCCGTCCTCGGATCCCTATCAATAGGTATCGCGATGCCCGCATCGCCCTTGATAAGCGTCGGGCTATGCGACCCCGTCGTAATGCCCTTCGCCCTCTCGCCATCGTGGTACCGCAGCCCCGTGAGCATCTCGATCGTATCTGCGCCCCCGTACCGATCGTACCGCGCCATCTTGTCCCGAATCGAGTCCGGCCTGTTCCCCGTCACGGCGCTCTCGAGATTCTCCCTCGTCAACGCCGAGTTGTGCGTGCTTGGCCGTTCCGGCGGCGGCATCGCGGCCGTGTCGGCGTTGCGATGGTACACGTTGGTCGTCGCGGTCGTCAGCGGCGTCATGTTGGTGTCCTCGGACTGCGTGATGTCGCTCTGGCTCTGGCGCCAGCTGCGGTTCGCCTCCTCGACCTCGTCCGCCTCCTCCTTCTTGAGCTCGTTGATCCGCCGTAACAGCCGCTCGTGCTCCATCTTGTGCTCCAGGAACGAGTCCAGCAGTTTTGCGTTGGTGGCAGGGTATAGCCGCGCCATGATGAATACGGCTTGGCAGAAAGGGCTTTGGTTGTTCGGGTTGGGCGCGAACCGGGCCGCGGCGATATGGGCGTGGCCGACGGACTCGAAGATGGCGTAAGCGCCGTCTTTTTTCCGCAGCCGGAAGAATAGCCGTAGTGTACGGCCCGACGCGATGCACTCGTTGAAATCTGTTATGAATACCGACTGGTCGTCTGGATGTAGGAGCTCGCGTAGCACCTTCTCGTAAAGTTCGTCGGCGGTAAAGCCTGTCAGTTCGTTGACATTGGGCGCGACATACTTGACGCGCATGTGGGAATCCAGGATTATCATCAAGTCCTTCAGCTCTTCGATGCATTTAGCCGGCCAGTTCCTCCTCTTTGTGAATTCGGTCAATGTTGAGCCGCCGGCGAGTTGCGAAGCAGGTTGCAGGCCGAAGCTAGACATTGGGGGCGGCCCTGCACCGGGCTTGTTTTCCTCGCCTGGATTCGGCTGGTATTGTTGTGGGACTTCCATGGAACTGGGACCGCCTGTCTGCACAAGTGCTCCTGCGCTGGCGTGTTGTGGGCTGGTGGGGTTTGTATTGGTGTTATAGGCGGAGGAGGCCATGCCGGCGTCGTCTGTGTTTTCGAGGCCCATGCCCATGGAGGTGTCGTAGAACATGGACTGGTCCATAAGTAACATCATGTCTTGATCGTTGCCCATCTGCTCCCATCATGTCAGCAAGGCCATGGCTCGTGTGGTGGGCGCGAGTCGCAAGAGTCGCAAGCACGGACCGGACCTTTAACGCGCCTAATCGGCCGCGCTGGAGGTCATCTTGGGATTGGCATGACTTGGGCAGTATAGCGGCGATAGAGTCCGGACAGTGACAGCAGACGTACCACAGCTCCATTCATGACTTGCGGCATGGCCATATTGCCATAGGCAGCGAACATGTTGTTCTGCATGCCCGGCGGCTGTTGCCCATGAGACATAGTGCAGGAGGATCTTGCGCCGACGCGGACGCGAACAAAGCTGAGCTAGAACCGCAAGTGTCCTCGATGTCCTTGGTCCTCCCCTCGTTATCTGTATTGTCTTTTGTCCTGATGGCAAGGCGGAGGCGTGTCCGGTGTTGGGCTCGTCTCGGCCGTAGGAGAATGTGATGGTAATCGATATGCGGAAGGCTGCATAAGGGACTCGAATGGGCCTGCGAGTGGGAATTAGGGGGTATTCGTATGCTGATCTAGGACGGTAATCTGTGCGGTTTCCTCAAATGGCATGCTGAGCTTTGCATGACAGCGGTTGTTAACAAAGCTAGTCGAATCGAGTCACTCGAGTTGCCGAGAACTGGAAGGAATTCGAGATGCGAGCGAGGGACGTTGTGGATGTAGTCGGCTAGCGTTGGCGTGGTGCTGGTGCTGGTGCTGGTGGTGTTTTAAGGTTTGAACTGGGGTAGCATTCAGAACCAGACTCTGGGAGAGAAAAAGAGGAGAGCAGGATACCTGGGATTGGAGGTTGCACAATGAAGGATTAGATGAGGAGTGAGTGCTACTTTGTACTTCTTCGTACAGGAATACAGGAATGCAGAATCGATAGACTCGTACAACTCCCTACTCCGTAGGTAGGTTGCACTGTAGGGACTTGGGTTGTGCTGTACCTCCAGTACTGAAAATTCTTAGCATTGAAGCCACCAAGAAATCGAGATCCCAAGTAAGTACAAAATAGACATGAAAACAAGAGCAACCAAGCCTAGAACCTTGAGAGAAACGACCAAAGGTGGGCTGCGTGCTTGGAGTCATGTGGAGCGTGATCTCGGGAGCAACGTGCTGGAGAAGATGGGATTCTAGCACTGCCAGCATGGGAATTACACAATCTGATCCCAAGCCTGCTCCGTAGAAGGCCCCGGAAGAATCATCCTCCCTCCCCTCTTTGTACGGTACCTAGACCCCACCACAATTGCTGCCCAAGACTCATGCTGCTAATAAGATTCAAAGCAAACCACAACCAGATCGTGTTTCATACCAGGGCCAATAGATAGACTGTCTGGACTGTTCAAATGTACACAAGGCAGAGACATTGCCTGCGCCTAATACTATGTAGAGGCTATCAATCATAGTGGACACTATTTGAGAGCACAAGACATGTCTCCTACCAGCCCAGACAGAGCAGCATTTGGAGCGGGGTTATAGCAGGTCTGGTGCTTGATGGACATTTGTTTCAAAACATCCAGCGATGCCCTGGAGTTGGCCAGCCTCGACAGTTCTACTCAAACATAAAGCCCAGGATCTGGGCCGATCCTCTTATTGAAAGCACTGCGTCCGTTCCATGGGCTTTGTCCTCTATACGAGGGCTTACCCACACACGTACTTTGGGCAAAGGGTCTGGCCAATGCTACCGAGTCAGCAAGCAAGCCAGCACACAGGCGCTGGTTCTGGGAAGCCTTAGCGCAATAAGGTCGCATTTGCCGGTCCAACGAATTCTGGAATCCGCATCAGAGCGAGGATCTAGATGAAGTTTCATTATCTACCAGTCCTCTCCATGCCCAGGCCATGTCTAACGCCGCAAATACTCGTACAACGCCCCAATGCTTTCCCATGAATCGTATCATTGCCTGCCCTTCAAGCAATGCCCTTTTCAACCATCAATGTCCATGCTTGCACCGTTCGACGCGTCTTGTGTGCCATTTGGTGCCTCCTTCTTGGGCATCGTGGCCTCCTTGCCGATCATCTGCTTGGAAACCGCCACGATGTTGTCCTCAATCAGTTGCTGGCCAAGGTCCTCCAAGTGCTTCTTGGGATCAAGCTTGCCCACATAGCGCGTCTTCAGCTGCTCCTTTGTGAGCTCCGTCTCTTCCTTGACCCGTTTCTCGTAGCCATCAGCCAGGTGCACCAGCTTTTCCAACTTGTCCTTGTTGCGGTCGCCCTCTGCGCTAAAGTCCTCCATCTGCAGGGCCTCCGTCCACGGGTGCTTGTGCAGGTTCATGAGCATGTTCTCCTCGAGTGCGGTCTTGCGGTAGTCGATGCCGATCGAGTAGTAGTGCCGGTTGAGACCGTGAATGAGCGCTTGAATAGAAGGCTTATTGAGGTGGCCGAGGTTTGATGTGCTTTGGCGCGGCTCCTGACCGAGCATAAGAGACTGAGGGTTAATCAGCCGGAACGCATCAATGACCACTTTGCCCTTGACAGACTGGATGGGATCGACGACAACGGCAACCGCGCGAGGAGTGAGCTGCTCGAAGGATTGTTGGGTGTTGATATCGACGCTGGAAAGCCAGCAGCCGAAACCGGGGTGAGAGTGGTACCAACCCACAACAGACTCGGGCCTTGGTCTTGTCAGCATGATACACAGTCCCAGAGTGTAGTCCCCGCATCTCGTCTGAGATACAGGTGGAGAGGCCTTATGCGTACCTTCCGGTTTGCCGCAGCATCTCCATCATTTTCATCTGGAACACCGGGTCGACGGCCTCGACACTGACACCGGTACCACTCTGGGGCATGGCAAACACATCCACCACGCGAACAGTAAAGTCGTCGACGAATTCGCCCAGCATCAGACCCATGACTTCCATTGGTACACCGGCTCGGCCGTGTCGCAGCATCTTGAGGAGGGCGAGGGAGGAGATGTAGACGGTCTCGGAGTTGTCAATCAAGTTAGGGTTATCCTGCGAGGGGGCGTCACGTCAGTTGATCGTCCGACCACATCCAATCGCGGGTTCCCTGTATGGAGGAGCACGTACAGATCCGGGCGCTGCGCTACCTGCGCCGCCTCTGCCGCTGAGCAGTCCTCTGAATTGATCCATTTTGCGATCACGAAACGAATGGTCGGGAGGAGAGGGTTCGGGAGACAATATTGAGTTGCGATGCGGGGATTTGGGTAATTTCCCGACGGAGAAGTCGTGAGGTTTGGGTGAGAGAAGTCTGTCTGTAAGAAAGTGACAGAGTATTGGTCGCAGTGGTGGTGTTGTTGCCCTGGGCAATTCGCAAAAGGCTGAAGGTTACGAGTTCCAGCAGCAGCCTGATGATTGATGATGAGCTACCATTGCAGGGATCTAGGTACCCCGGTACCCTGCTTGCAACAACCTAGGCAGGCACCGGCAGGCAAGAGCTCAACCCTGCTCATGCCGACGACATACCTGCTACTGCGACTAATTCGATTCCGCCCTCGACAACAACCTTTTTTTGTAAAAACCACAAGCTGAATTTAGGATTCATTTAATCTTCAGCACTGAGACGACAGCAATCCTTGGATTCCATGTGCTGATCTTAGCATATCCTTGCATTGTACACCTCTCGACTGTCCTACTCTTACAGCTTTTACTAGCATTGTCTCACACTTTACCCGAGCACCACACAAACGGCATCTACTTCGCGGATTCTGAAGAACCTCCTCAGCCACAGCCAGCAAACTCACCATACTGAGCATATCTGAGCATCATTTTTCATCAGTCCTGACCTCCCAATACTGCCCATCATGGACAGTACGGCAGCGACCCAGGACCCTGCCGGCGTCAATCGCGATCGGCCCCTCTACACCAAAACCGCGGCCTCAAAGAAGCAAGTCGCGTACTTCTACGACTCGGACATTGGCAACTATGCCTATGTCACTGGTCATCCCATGAAGCCGCACCGTATTCGCTTGGCACACAGCCTTGTCATGAACTACAATGTCTACAAATACCTCGAAGTCTACGTACGTACACTGTCCAGTGCCCCTGCTCAATGCGCAATCCTTTGCTAATGTGTGTGCCCCATCACAGCGCGCAAAGCCGGCCGTCGTCAACGAAATGACCCAGTTCCACACCGATGAGTACATCGACTTCCTCCGAAGGGTCACGCCCGACAATATGGACGGCTATACGCGCGAACAGACTAAGTACAATGTCGGCGACGACTGTCCTGTCTTTGACGGCCTCTTCGAATTCTGCGGTATCAGTGCTGGTGGCTCGATGGAGGGCGCAGCGCGTCTGAACCGTCAGAAGTGCGACATCGCGATCAACTGGGCTGGTGGCCTACACCACGCCAAGAAAAGCGAGGCCAGCGGATTCTGTTACGTGAACGGTATAGCACTGCGCATGCCCCGGAATCTAAATACTGTTGCTAACCAGCGCCTTTTCCAGACATCGTCCTTGCCATTCTCGAGCTGCTTCGATACAAGAAGCGCGTTCTGTACATCGACATCGACGTTCACCACGGTGATGGCGTTGAGGAGGCTTTCTACACCACGGACCGTGTCATGACGGTCTCTTTCCACAAGTATGGCGAGTACTTCCCGGGTACCGGCGAGCTTAGAGACATCGGCATCGGCGTCGGTAAGAACTATGCCGTCAATTTTCCCCTGCGCGACGGAATCACCGACCAAACCTACGAGTCCATCTTCGAGCCTGTCATCGATGCTGTGATGCAGTACTACCAGCCTGAGGCTGTTGTTCTCCAATGTGGCGGAGACAGTCTGTCTGGCGATCGCCTTGGCTGCTTCAATCTCAGCATGCGCGGTCACGCCAATTGCGTTGACTTCGTCCGCAAGTTCAACCTGCCTACCCTTGTCCTTGGTGGTGGTGGCTACACCATGCGCAATGTCTCCCGCACCTGGGCCTACGAGACAGGGCGCCTTGTTGGCGTCGAGATGGACCCTGTCCTACCATATAGCGAATATTACGATGTAAGTTTTAGCTCATGGGTACTCTTTCTCGCTGATCTAACGGCCTCTTTAGTATTACGGTCCAGATTACGAACTCAACGTGCGGCCCTCTAATATGGAAAACGCAAACAGTCCAGAGTATCTTGAGAAAATCAAGATTGCCGTGATCGAAAACCTCAAGAAGACCATCCCCGCCCCATCCGTCCAAATGCAGGACGTTCCCAGGCATGGCATGAACGTCATGACTGACGAGGACGATGCCGAGCTGGACGACGAGGACGCCGACAATAACCCAGATGTCCGCATGACCCAGCGTGCCTTCGAAAAGAGGACTGTCAACGACAACGAGTTCGAGGATAGCGACGATGAGGAGATGGCAGAGGCCAATGGTGTTTTTCGGACCAATGGCAAGAGAAAGACCATGTCGGATTTCAAGAACGCTCACGAGGATCCAGAGCCAGACTTCAACGAGTTCATGGAGGAGAAGCGGAAGAAGGAGGCCCAGGCCGCCAGCCCGCAAGCTGAACCACAGGAGGCAACCAACAATGATGAGGGTGACGAAACTATGGAGGACGTCGAAGACGAGGTTGTTGAGGCTCCCGAGCCTGAAAAAACTGCAGAGGCCGCGCCAGCACCACCTGTTGTCAGATCTGCTGAGGTAGTCGACAAAGACGGTGATGTAGACATGGGTGAGGCTGCAGAACCTGATGCGGCGGCTCCGATCAAGCAAGAAGATGCCGACGTGCAGCCTCCACCCGCTGCCGCCGACTCAGCCCCCGCAGGCGCAGCCGACAAGGAACTTGCTAAGGAAGGTGACAAGCCTGTCGAGGAGGCAGCTATGGAAGACGCTCCTGCCGGGTCTACCGAGTCCGTTCCTGAGCCCGTGGCTGAGCCTGCTACCGAACCTGCTGCCGAGCCTGCCGTCGCGCCTGCAGTCCCGAAGCAGGATGAGGAGGTCGCAGCAGCGGTAGAGGCTCCCGTGGTAGAGCCAGAGAAGCCTGAACCCGAGCCGGAACAGGCAAAGTCTCCCGCGAAGCCATCGGAGCCTCCTGCAGACGATGGGTCGAAGACGGCTGTTGAAGAGGTTGCCAAGGCAGACACGGAGGCAAAGACCGGTGATGCTGAAGAAGCCAAGAGCACGGCGGTTTGAACGATGCTCAAGGATTGGACTATCTGCTACGCCGCGGCTATACAAGGCCTGCATCGCCGGCGAGTACTATACTGTCTCCCTCCGCACCCACTCTAGCAGACCGTGTCTTTGCAGTCAAGGAGAAAGCGACCTACATTCACTCTCGACCAGAGGTGGCTCTAATCGGCGAGGTTTAAAATAGAGGCTGATACCCAGTCCATGCCTTCCATTTCACAGACGGACGGAATTGTCTTTACGCGGATCACCGGATAGGGCGTACAGGTTGTTTGTAATACCAGGATTTCCAAGGGCTGGAAAACGGGCATGGGCTTTGCTTTTAGGTGCAGGTATGGCTGTCTTAGATGACTCTTTATTTAATGTCGTTCAAGCTTCCTCGTTCGTGGCTCTTCGTCACGGGCTGTCTGTATGCCGATCTGACTGGCCTGCCCCCTAGTGATATTAACTGACAATAGCTATGGCGCTGCTGGACACTCATCTTTTGAATCTTGCGGCGGCATTCGCTATCCTCAATATCTTCTCTCAAAATGCCGCCCTCTTCTGGTGCTTTTGTTCCTACACCAACTG
This sequence comes from Ophiognomonia clavigignenti-juglandacearum, assembly GCA_003671545.1. Taxonomy (NCBI): domain Eukaryota; kingdom Fungi; phylum Ascomycota; class Sordariomycetes; order Diaporthales; family Gnomoniaceae; genus Ophiognomonia; species Ophiognomonia clavigignenti-juglandacearum. Next base: position 38,727 of record PYFS01003515.1, on the reverse strand, counting down.
GACTAGGCCGCCCTAGCGAGCCCACCCGCGAGTTCACACCAAATTTTGAGGTCGAGATGTCGGAAGGAGTGCGCTGATGAGGTTTTGAGCGCTTATCCATCCATGCCTTCTCGCTTCTCGCTAGGTTCATTAGCTCTGCAGCGGGTCGCCGCTGGGTTCTCCTCCCCAGAATGCAAAGCCCTATATGTCGTCACGATCAGTCAGATTTCCACACATCGTCGTCACCGTCTCTGTCTCTCTCTCAGTGGACACGGAAAGGCAGAAGGATACCCACTCACGCAAGTAGTAACAATGTCCGACCCGCACCGCTCAACCACGGTGTCCGGCGAGGTGCTGTACGCCCAGCCCGTCACGGGATCGTCATACTGGCCGATGAGCCTCGTGCCATAGGTGCACAGGAAGACCCGCGAGTCGCAGAGGGTCACGGCCGAGGGCTGGCTGTACGTGTTGAGCACGTTGCACGCGGTGTCGTAGATCTTCCACGTTGTGAAGCCGGCTGTCACGGTCGTTGCAGTGCCGATGGCGATGGCTTGGCCGGTGCACACGGCTTGTGTGAGACTGCTGAGACTGAGTGTGAGAGCGGTTAGGAGGAGTGAGCTTGGGAGCTGCATTTTGGCTGGTGTTGTGGTTCCTGGGAAGGGTTTGAGAGTCGCCTGCTGTCACAAGTCGAACGAGGATCCAAGGAGATTTCGCTCTGCAAGGGACTGACATGGCTCTTGCCATGCCCATATATCTGATCCTCAGCGGGTCACACAAAAACCATGGCAGCTGGATCCGCATCGCATCCCTGGTCCCGTGACCCGGTGATGTTAGGACTGCTACCCTCCCTTTTTGAGTCTTAGCAGCTGAAAGGTCGGGCAGGGTGGTCTCGTACCGCCTCGATGAGGAATGCACTATGCTCGTTCCAGCGGTAAACCACTGGAGGCTTAAGCAGCCGCAGATCAGGGATACTATCAGGGTTGTGTGGTGGTGGTTGGGAAGTCAGCGGCGTCAATACCATCCCTTTCCTGGAGACCCTGCAGCCCTTGCGAACGCCTAGAACGGCACGGTGCCACGCTCGTGTCACATAGGGAAAAGCTTGTCGTGACTTTTTTTTTTTATCAAAATTGTTTCGGAGCACTTTAAAGCTTCCTCTTTCCTTTCCTCGTCTTCAGCGCCTTCTTCAACACATTTCAGGTACATGTCCTGCTTTCCCATCCGTGGCACAGCTGGTCCTTCTCCCTCGGTGTCCCGTCTGCTCCAGCCCACCATGTCGCTGTGTAACACTTGGGTTTCTCTCGGCCCCTCAACGGTTCAGGGCGTTCATTCTCCAACGGGCGTCCGGCCATCTGGAGGTGGCTGCCTGACTATATGGGGCTATATACAGTCTAGCAGCTTTATTTGACTCTGTAAGCTTGGATTTGGATGAGCATCATGATAGCCTCGGCGGCCAATGATATGAGTTCTGCCCATAATGTTCACTGCACCCTGGGAGACGAATTATCTTCAAGAGCAGTGGCTATATGAGGATGATTAAAGGCGACGTCCAGTTGGTTGAAATAGGCTAGCAGCCAAGCTTAAAATTGCAGTACTAATCAGTAGCCTTCCGCCCACAACTTAGCTCTGTTAAAGAATGGCACACAAACTGTCAAAACATCCAACAGTAAGGTCTATACATTTCCTTTAGCTTTGTAATTGCATATCCTAAGGAGCTTCAAATAAATTCGCTTTGCTACCTTTCTTTGGACATTGCATTTTGTGCGTGCCACACCTGGCCTGCGGATGATCCCATGCCGGCGGGCGGTCCTTCGTCAGAAGCGGCGATGCCTGAAACAACCCGGACCGGCCTGCCATATACCACTGGGGACTGCTTACGTGAACGTTTTCTCCCCAGTAGAACTCTGTACTTACCGGGTAGTAAGCAGTCCCCAGTGGTAATAAGATCCGCGGTGTGGGCTTCACAAGTGCTTAAGTCCGTCGCCGTCTTGCCAACGTCACCCAACAGACTTATTACCCTCCCTCCGCATCCGCGATTCTAGATTCAGGTCAAGGCCTCAGATCTCTCTGTGGTCCGTCCTGATTTACACTCAAGCTGAGCTGCGACGTCGTGATGTTAGCGTTCCTCAGCGGCTTGCGCCGCAACTATTACCTCGTGAACGTGCCCGTGGTCGCCAAGCAGGACGATGCACTGAAGATTGGGATATTGGGCGCCGCTGCTATCGCGTGAGTCAAGAAATTCCAAGACTTCCTCATCTCGTGGAGACGTCTATGAGCCATTGAATGAGACTGATCTCAAGATGCTGACGATATCTATAGGCCCATGGCGCTGATAAATCCGGCCAAGGGCAACCCCGAAGTGATCGTCTACGCCGTGGCCGCACGGGATAAGAAGCGCGCCGAGGCATTCGCCAAGAAGCACGGCATTCCGCACGTCAAAGACAGCTATGATGGTCTGTTCCTCTTCAATACCTGCCTGGCACCGCTCAAGATACTTCTGCTCACCTCATCCGGCAGCCCTGCTCGACGACCCAGCCATCGATGCGGTCTACAACCCGCTCCCGAACGGCCTGCACTTTGAGTGGACGCTCAAGGCCCTGCAGAAAGGCAAGCACGTCCTGCTCGAGAAGCCCTCGACCTCAAACGCCGAAGAAGCCGAGCTCCTCTTCCGCTCGCCCCTGCTGTCCCAGCCCAACGCCCCGGTGCTCCTCGAAGCGTTCCACTCCCGCTTCACGCCAGTCTTCGATCTGTTCCGGAGTTTGGTAGACGCCCCGAATGTTTCGCACGTCATTGCCCGGGCAATCATCCCGTCCGTCATCGCGCCAGACACCGACATCCGCTTCAACTACGACCTCGCGGGCGGCGCGCTCATGGACATCGGCACGTACGCGATGATGACGCTGCGCGAGGCGTTCAAGGCAGAGCCGACGGAGTGCTTCGACGCGGATATGACGCGGATGCGCGAGCCGTATGAGAAGTGCGACGGGATGTTCTCGGCGAAGCTGCGTTTCCCGAATGGTGGGGTTGGCGAGGTTGTGGGTGGCCTCAGGGGGTCGAACTTTTCTTCTTTGGCATTTCCGACGGTCACGGTCACGCACAAGGCCGTGGTCGTCACGGACCACAGTGAGAAGATCGACGAGGGCTGTGAGGTGAAGAAGACACGCACGTTGACGTTTGTGAACTTCCTGTTCTCGCCGCATTATCATCGGATCGACGTGCGGGATGACTTTGTGGTTAGTAAGAAGGGCAGCGCGGATGTGGTGAGGACGTGGACCAAGTCGGAGACGAAGAAGGCGTACACGTGGAAGGAGATGGGCCGTGACCTGCCCGGCGAGCCGTACCAGTCGAGTTATGGCTACATGTTGGAGCAGTTCGTCAACAAGATCAAGGGGCGTAAGGGCTCGGGGATTCTCATCTCTCACGAGGACAGCATTGCGCAGATGAAGGCGCTGGATATGGTTTACCAGAAGTCTGGTCTGGGACTGAGACCAACCAGCGCGTATCGGCCGACATAGACTGAGCTGAGAGACTTGATTTCCTGGCGGTCAATCACGATTCCCATGATATCCGAGATGTCTGTGCTCAACGACGAACAGCATCTCCTTGGCGTTTCGTCGGCTCGCTCGGAACCCTTGGAACACAGTACACCGTGAGAGTTCTCATGGGCTCCAGGGGTTGGTGCTCTACTTAAGTAGAGCACCAACCCCTGGAGCCCATGAGAACTCTCACGGTGTACTGTGTTCCAAGGGTTCCGAGCGAGCCGACGAAACGCCAAGGAGATGCTGTTCGTCGTTGAGCACAGACATCTCGGATATCATGGGAATCGTGATTGACCGCCAGGAAATCAAGTCTCTCAGCTCAGTCTATGTCGGCCGATACGCGCTGGTTGGTCTCAGTCCCAGACCAGACTTCTGGTAAACCATATCCAGCGCCTTCATCTGCGCAATGCTGTCCTCGTGAGAGATGAGAATCCCCGAGCCCTTACGCCCCTTGATCTTGTTGACGAACTGCTCCAACATGTAGCCATAACTCGACTGGTACGGCTCGCCGGGCAGGTCACGGCCCATCTCCTTCCACGTGTACGCCTTCTTCGTCTCCGACTTGGTCCACGTCCTCACCACATCCGCGCTGCCCTTCTTACTAACCACAAAGTCATCCCGCACGTCGATCCGATGATAATGCGGCGAGAACAGGAAGTTCACAAACGTCAACGTGCGTGTCTTCTTCACCTCACAGCCCTCGTCGATCTTCTCACTGTGGTCCGTGACGACCACGGCCTTGTGCGTGACCGTGACCGTCGGAAATGCCAAAGAAGAAAAGTTCGACCCCCTGAGGCCACCCACAACCTCGCCAACCCCACCATTCGGGAAACGCAGCTTCGCCGAGAACATCCCGTCGCACTTCTCATACGGCTCGCGCATCCGCGTCATATCCGCGTCGAAGCACTCCGTCGGCTCTGCCTTGAACGCCTCGCGCAGCGTCATCATCGCGTACGTGCCGATGTCCATGAGCGCGCCGCCCGCGAGGTCGTAGTTGAAGCGGATGTCGGTGTCTGGCGCGATGACGGACGGGATGATTGCCCGGGCAATGACGTGCGAAACATTCGGGGCGTCTACCAAACTCCGGAACAGATCGAAGACTGGCGTGAAGCGGGAGTGGAACGCTTCGAGGAGCACCGGGGCGTTGGGCTGGGACAGCAGGGGCGAGCGGAAGAGGAGCTCGGCTTCTTCGGCGTTTGAGGTCGAGGGCTTCTCGAGCAGGACGTGCTTGCCTTTCTGCAGGGCCTTGAGCGTCCACTCAAAGTGCAGGCCGTTCGGGAGCGGGTTGTAGACCGCATCGATGGCTGGGTCGTCGAGCAGGGCTGCCGGATGAGGTGAGCAGAAGTATCTTGAGCGGTGCCAGGCAGGTATTGAAGAGGAACAGACCATCATAGCTGTCTTTGACGTGCGGAATGCCGTGCTTCTTGGCGAATGCCTCGGCGCGCTTCTTATCCCGTGCGGCCACGGCGTAGACGATCACTTCGGGGTTGCCCTTGGCCGGATTTATCAGCGCCATGGGCCTATAGATATCGTCAGCATCTTGAGATCAGTCTCATTCAATGGCTCATAGACGTCTCCACGAGATGAGGAAGTCTTGGAATTTCTTGACTCACGCGATAGCAGCGGCGCCCAATATCCCAATCTTCAGTGCATCGTCCTGCTTGGCGACCACGGGCACGTTCACGAGGTAATAGTTGCGGCGCAAGCCGCTGAGGAACGCTAACATCACGACGTCGCAGCTCAGCTTGAGTGTAAATCAGGACGGACCACAGAGAGATCTGAGGCCTTGACCTGAATCTAGAATCGCGGATGCGGAGGGAGGGTAATAAGTCTGTTGGGTGACGTTGGCAAGACGGCGACGGACTTAAGCACTTGTGAAGCCCACACCGCGGATCTTATTACCACTGGGGACTGCTTACTACCCGGTAAGTACAGAGTTCTACTGGGGAGAAAACGTTCACGTAAGCAGTCCCCAGTGGTATATGGCAGGCCGGTCCGGGTTGTTTCAGGCATCGCCGCTTCTGACGAAGGACCGCCCGCCGGCATGGGATCATCCGCAGGCCAGGTGTGGCACGCACAAAATGCAATGTCCAAAGAAAGGTAGCAAAGCGAATTTATTTGAAGCTCCTTAGGATATGCAATTACAAAGCTAAAGGAAATGTATAGACCTTACTGTTGGATGTTTTGACAGTTTGTGTGCCATTCTTTAACAGAGCTAAGTTGTGGGCGGAAGGCTACTGATTAGTACTGCAATTTTAAGCTTGGCTGCTAGCCTATTTCAACCAACTGGACGTCGCCTTTAATCATCCTCATATAGCCACTGCTCTTGAAGATAATTCGTCTCCCAGGGTGCAGTGAACATTATGGGCAGAACTCATATCATTGGCCGCCGAGGCTATCATGATGCTCATCCAAATCCAAGCTTACAGAGTCAAATAAAGCTGCTAGACTGTATATAGCCCCATATAGTCAGGCAGCCACCTCCAGATGGCCGGACGCCCGTTGGAGAATGAACGCCCTGAACCGTTGAGGGGCCGAGAGAAACCCAAGTGTTACACAGCGACATGGTGGGCTGGAGCAGACGGGACACCGAGGGAGAAGGACCAGCTGTGCCACGGATGGGAAAGCAGGACATGTACCTGAAATGTGTTGAAGAAGGCGCTGAAGACGAGGAAAGGAAAGAGGAAGCTTTAAAGTGCTCCGAAACAATTTTGATAAAAAAAAAAAGTCACGACAAGCTTTTCCCTATGTGACACGAGCGTGGCACCGTGCCGTTCTAGGCGTTCGCAAGGGCTGCAGGGTCTCCAGGAAAGGGATGGTATTGACGCCGCTGACTTCCCAACCACCACCACACAACCCTGATAGTATCCCTGATCTGCGGCTGCTTAAGCCTCCAGTGGTTTACCGCTGGAACGAGCATAGTGCATTCCTCATCGAGGCGGTACGAGACCACCCTGCCCGACCTTTCAGCTGCTAAGACTCAAAAAGGGAGGGTAGCAGTCCTAACATCACCGGGTCACGGGACCAGGGATGCGATGCGGATCCAGCTGCCATGGTTTTTGTGTGACCCGCTGAGGATCAGATATATGGGCATGGCAAGAGCCATGTCAGTCCCTTGCAGAGCGAAATCTCCTTGGATCCTCGTTCGACTTGTGACAGCAGGCGACTCTCAAACCCTTCCCAGGAACCACAACACCAGCCAAAATGCAGCTCCCAAGCTCACTCCTCCTAACCGCTCTCACACTCAGTCTCAGCAGTCTCACACAAGCCGTGTGCACCGGCCAAGCCATCGCCATCGGCACTGCAACGACCGTGACAGCCGGCTTCACAACGTGGAAGATCTACGACACCGCGTGCAACGTGCTCAACACGTACAGCCAGCCCTCGGCCGTGACCCTCTGCGACTCGCGGGTCTTCCTGTGCACCTATGGCACGAGGCTCATCGGCCAGTATGACGATCCCGTGACGGGCTGGGCGTACAGCACCTCGCCGGACACCGTGGTTGAGCGGTGCGGGTCGGACATTGTTACTACTTGCGTGAGTGGGTATCCTTCTGCCTTTCCGTGTCCACTGAGAGAGAGACAGAGACGGTGACGACGATGTGTGGAAATCTGACTGATCGTGACGACATATAGGGCTTTGCATTCTGGGGAGGAGAACCCAGCGGCGACCCGCTGCAGAGCTAATGAACCTAGCGAGAAGCGAGAAGGCATGGATGGATAAGCGCTCAAAACCTCATCAGCGCACTCCTTCCGACATCTCGACCTCAAAATTTGGTGTGAACTCGCGGGTGGGCTCGCTAGGGCGGCCTAGTCCAGTTGGTGTAGGAACAAAAGCACCAGAAGAGGGCGGCATTTTGAGAGAAGATATTGAGGATAGCGAATGCCGCCGCAAGATTCAAAAGATGAGTGTCCAGCAGCGCCATAGCTATTGTCAGTTAATATCACTAGGGGGCAGGCCAGTCAGATCGGCATACAGACAGCCCGTGACGAAGAGCCACGAACGAGGAAGCTTGAACGACATTAAATAAAGAGTCATCTAAGACAGCCATACCTGCACCTAAAAGCAAAGCCCATGCCCGTTTTCCAGCCCTTGGAAATCCTGGTATTACAAACAACCTGTACGCCCTATCCGGTGATCCGCGTAAAGACAATTCCGTCCGTCTGTGAAATGGAAGGCATGGACTGGGTATCAGCCTCTATTTTAAACCTCGCCGATTAGAGCCACCTCTGGTCGAGAGTGAATGTAGGTCGCTTTCTCCTTGACTGCAAAGACACGGTCTGCTAGAGTGGGTGCGGAGGGAGACAGTATAGTACTCGCCGGCGATGCAGGCCTTGTATAGCCGCGGCGTAGCAGATAGTCCAATCCTTGAGCATCGTTCAAACCGCCGTGCTCTTGGCTTCTTCAGCATCACCGGTCTTTGCCTCCGTGTCTGCCTTGGCAACCTCTTCAACAGCCGTCTTCGACCCATCGTCTGCAGGAGGCTCCGATGGCTTCGCGGGAGACTTTGCCTGTTCCGGCTCGGGTTCAGGCTTCTCTGGCTCTACCACGGGAGCCTCTACCGCTGCTGCGACCTCCTCATCCTGCTTCGGGACTGCAGGCGCGACGGCAGGCTCGGCAGCAGGTTCGGTAGCAGGCTCAGCCACGGGCTCAGGAACGGACTCGGTAGACCCGGCAGGAGCGTCTTCCATAGCTGCCTCCTCGACAGGCTTGTCACCTTCCTTAGCAAGTTCCTTGTCGGCTGCGCCTGCGGGGGCTGAGTCGGCGGCAGCGGGTGGAGGCTGCACGTCGGCATCTTCTTGCTTGATCGGAGCCGCCGCATCAGGTTCTGCAGCCTCACCCATGTCTACATCACCGTCTTTGTCGACTACCTCAGCAGATCTGACAACAGGTGGTGCTGGCGCGGCCTCTGCAGTTTTTTCAGGCTCGGGAGCCTCAACAACCTCGTCTTCGACGTCCTCCATAGTTTCGTCACCCTCATCATTGTTGGTTGCCTCCTGTGGTTCAGCTTGCGGGCTGGCGGCCTGGGCCTCCTTCTTCCGCTTCTCCTCCATGAACTCGTTGAAGTCTGGCTCTGGATCCTCGTGAGCGTTCTTGAAATCCGACATGGTCTTTCTCTTGCCATTGGTCCGAAAAACACCATTGGCCTCTGCCATCTCCTCATCGTCGCTATCCTCGAACTCGTTGTCGTTGACAGTCCTCTTTTCGAAGGCACGCTGGGTCATGCGGACATCTGGGTTATTGTCGGCGTCCTCGTCGTCCAGCTCGGCATCGTCCTCGTCAGTCATGACGTTCATGCCATGCCTGGGAACGTCCTGCATTTGGACGGATGGGGCGGGGATGGTCTTCTTGAGGTTTTCGATCACGGCAATCTTGATTTTCTCAAGATACTCTGGACTGTTTGCGTTTTCCATATTAGAGGGCCGCACGTTGAGTTCGTAATCTGGACCGTAATACTAAAGAGGCCGTTAGATCAGCGAGAAAGAGTACCCATGAGCTAAAACTTACATCGTAATATTCGCTATATGGTAGGACAGGGTCCATCTCGACGCCAACAAGGCGCCCTGTCTCGTAGGCCCAGGTGCGGGAGACATTGCGCATGGTGTAGCCACCACCACCAAGGACAAGGGTAGGCAGGTTGAACTTGCGGACGAAGTCAACGCAATTGGCGTGACCGCGCATGCTGAGATTGAAGCAGCCAAGGCGATCGCCAGACAGACTGTCTCCGCCACATTGGAGAACAACAGCCTCAGGCTGGTAGTACTGCATCACAGCATCGATGACAGGCTCGAAGATGGACTCGTAGGTTTGGTCGGTGATTCCGTCGCGCAGGGGAAAATTGACGGCATAGTTCTTACCGACGCCGATGCCGATGTCTCTAAGCTCGCCGGTACCCGGGAAGTACTCGCCATACTTGTGGAAAGAGACCGTCATGACACGGTCCGTGGTGTAGAAAGCCTCCTCAACGCCATCACCGTGGTGAACGTCGATGTCGATGTACAGAACGCGCTTCTTGTATCGAAGCAGCTCGAGAATGGCAAGGACGATGTCTGGAAAAGGCGCTGGTTAGCAACAGTATTTAGATTCCGGGGCATGCGCAGTGCTATACCGTTCACGTAACAGAATCCGCTGGCCTCGCTTTTCTTGGCGTGGTGTAGGCCACCAGCCCAGTTGATCGCGATGTCGCACTTCTGACGGTTCAGACGCGCTGCGCCCTCCATCGAGCCACCAGCACTGATACCGCAGAATTCGAAGAGGCCGTCAAAGACAGGACAGTCGTCGCCGACATTGTACTTAGTCTGTTCGCGCGTATAGCCGTCCATATTGTCGGGCGTGACCCTTCGGAGGAAGTCGATGTACTCATCGGTGTGGAACTGGGTCATTTCGTTGACGACGGCCGGCTTTGCGCGCTGTGATGGGGCACACACATTAGCAAAGGATTGCGCATTGAGCAGGGGCACTGGACAGTGTACGTACGTAGACTTCGAGGTATTTGTAGACATTGTAGTTCATGACAAGGCTGTGTGCCAAGCGAATACGGTGCGGCTTCATGGGATGACCAGTGACATAGGCATAGTTGCCAATGTCCGAGTCGTAGAAGTACGCGACTTGCTTCTTTGAGGCCGCGGTTTTGGTGTAGAGGGGCCGATCGCGATTGACGCCGGCAGGGTCCTGGGTCGCTGCCGTACTGTCCATGATGGGCAGTATTGGGAGGTCAGGACTGATGAAAAATGATGCTCAGATATGCTCAGTATGGTGAGTTTGCTGGCTGTGGCTGAGGAGGTTCTTCAGAATCCGCGAAGTAGATGCCGTTTGTGTGGTGCTCGGGTAAAGTGTGAGACAATGCTAGTAAAAGCTGTAAGAGTAGGACAGTCGAGAGGTGTACAATGCAAGGATATGCTAAGATCAGCACATGGAATCCAAGGATTGCTGTCGTCTCAGTGCTGAAGATTAAATGAATCCTAAATTCAGCTTGTGGTTTTTACAAAAAAAGGTTGTTGTCGAGGGCGGAATCGAATTAGTCGCAGTAGCAGGTATGTCGTCGGCATGAGCAGGGTTGAGCTCTTGCCTGCCGGTGCCTGCCTAGGTTGTTGCAAGCAGGGTACCGGGGTACCTAGATCCCTGCAATGGTAGCTCATCATCAATCATCAGGCTGCTGCTGGAACTCGTAACCTTCAGCCTTTTGCGAATTGCCCAGGGCAACAACACCACCACTGCGACCAATACTCTGTCACTTTCTTACAGACAGACTTCTCTCACCCAAACCTCACGACTTCTCCGTCGGGAAATTACCCAAATCCCCGCATCGCAACTCAATATTGTCTCCCGAACCCTCTCCTCCCGACCATTCGTTTCGTGATCGCAAAATGGATCAATTCAGAGGACTGCTCAGCGGCAGAGGCGGCGCAGGTAGCGCAGCGCCCGGATCTGTACGTGCTCCTCCATACAGGGAACCCGCGATTGGATGTGGTCGGACGATCAACTGACGTGACGCCCCCTCGCAGGATAACCCTAACTTGATTGACAACTCCGAGACCGTCTACATCTCCTCCCTCGCCCTCCTCAAGATGCTGCGACACGGCCGAGCCGGTGTACCAATGGAAGTCATGGGTCTGATGCTGGGCGAATTCGTCGACGACTTTACTGTTCGCGTGGTGGATGTGTTTGCCATGCCCCAGAGTGGTACCGGTGTCAGTGTCGAGGCCGTCGACCCGGTGTTCCAGATGAAAATGATGGAGATGCTGCGGCAAACCGGAAGGTACGCATAAGGCCTCTCCACCTGTATCTCAGACGAGATGCGGGGACTACACTCTGGGACTGTGTATCATGCTGACAAGACCAAGGCCCGAGTCTGTTGTGGGTTGGTACCACTCTCACCCCGGTTTCGGCTGCTGGCTTTCCAGCGTCGATATCAACACCCAACAATCCTTCGAGCAGCTCACTCCTCGCGCGGTTGCCGTTGTCGTCGATCCCATCCAGTCTGTCAAGGGCAAAGTGGTCATTGATGCGTTCCGGCTGATTAACCCTCAGTCTCTTATGCTCGGTCAGGAGCCGCGCCAAAGCACATCAAACCTCGGCCACCTCAATAAGCCTTCTATTCAAGCGCTCATTCACGGTCTCAACCGGCACTACTACTCGATCGGCATCGACTACCGCAAGACCGCACTCGAGGAGAACATGCTCATGAACCTGCACAAGCACCCGTGGACGGAGGCCCTGCAGATGGAGGACTTTAGCGCAGAGGGCGACCGCAACAAGGACAAGTTGGAAAAGCTGGTGCACCTGGCTGATGGCTACGAGAAACGGGTCAAGGAAGAGACGGAGCTCACAAAGGAGCAGCTGAAGACGCGCTATGTGGGCAAGCTTGATCCCAAGAAGCACTTGGAGGACCTTGGCCAGCAACTGATTGAGGACAACATCGTGGCGGTTTCCAAGCAGATGATCGGCAAGGAGGCCACGATGCCCAAGAAGGAGGCACCAAATGGCACACAAGACGCGTCGAACGGTGCAAGCATGGACATTGATGGTTGAAAAGGGCATTGCTTGAAGGGCAGGCAATGATACGATTCATGGGAAAGCATTGGGGCGTTGTACGAGTATTTGCGGCGTTAGACATGGCCTGGGCATGGAGAGGACTGGTAGATAATGAAACTTCATCTAGATCCTCGCTCTGATGCGGATTCCAGAATTCGTTGGACCGGCAAATGCGACCTTATTGCGCTAAGGCTTCCCAGAACCAGCGCCTGTGTGCTGGCTTGCTTGCTGACTCGGTAGCATTGGCCAGACCCTTTGCCCAAAGTACGTGTGTGGGTAAGCCCTCGTATAGAGGACAAAGCCCATGGAACGGACGCAGTGCTTTCAATAAGAGGATCGGCCCAGATCCTGGGCTTTATGTTTGAGTAGAACTGTCGAGGCTGGCCAACTCCAGGGCATCGCTGGATGTTTTGAAACAAATGTCCATCAAGCACCAGACCTGCTATAACCCCGCTCCAAATGCTGCTCTGTCTGGGCTGGTAGGAGACATGTCTTGTGCTCTCAAATAGTGTCCACTATGATTGATAGCCTCTACATAGTATTAGGCGCAGGCAATGTCTCTGCCTTGTGTACATTTGAACAGTCCAGACAGTCTATCTATTGGCCCTGGTATGAAACACGATCTGGTTGTGGTTTGCTTTGAATCTTATTAGCAGCATGAGTCTTGGGCAGCAATTGTGGTGGGGTCTAGGTACCGTACAAAGAGGGGAGGGAGGATGATTCTTCCGGGGCCTTCTACGGAGCAGGCTTGGGATCAGATTGTGTAATTCCCATGCTGGCAGTGCTAGAATCCCATCTTCTCCAGCACGTTGCTCCCGAGATCACGCTCCACATGACTCCAAGCACGCAGCCCACCTTTGGTCGTTTCTCTCAAGGTTCTAGGCTTGGTTGCTCTTGTTTTCATGTCTATTTTGTACTTACTTGGGATCTCGATTTCTTGGTGGCTTCAATGCTAAGAATTTTCAGTACTGGAGGTACAGCACAACCCAAGTCCCTACAGTGCAACCTACCTACGGAGTAGGGAGTTGTACGAGTCTATCGATTCTGCATTCCTGTATTCCTGTACGAAGAAGTACAAAGTAGCACTCACTCCTCATCTAATCCTTCATTGTGCAACCTCCAATCCCAGGTATCCTGCTCTCCTCTTTTTCTCTCCCAGAGTCTGGTTCTGAATGCTACCCCAGTTCAAACCTTAAAACACCACCAGCACCAGCACCAGCACCACGCCAACGCTAGCCGACTACATCCACAACGTCCCTCGCTCGCATCTCGAATTCCTTCCAGTTCTCGGCAACTCGAGTGACTCGATTCGACTAGCTTTGTTAACAACCGCTGTCATGCAAAGCTCAGCATGCCATTTGAGGAAACCGCACAGATTACCGTCCTAGATCAGCATACGAATACCCCCTAATTCCCACTCGCAGGCCCATTCGAGTCCCTTATGCAGCCTTCCGCATATCGATTACCATCACATTCTCCTACGGCCGAGACGAGCCCAACACCGGACACGCCTCCGCCTTGCCATCAGGACAAAAGACAATACAGATAACGAGGGGAGGACCAAGGACATCGAGGACACTTGCGGTTCTAGCTCAGCTTTGTTCGCGTCCGCGTCGGCGCAAGATCCTCCTGCACTATGTCTCATGGGCAACAGCCGCCGGGCATGCAGAACAACATGTTCGCTGCCTATGGCAATATGGCCATGCCGCAAGTCATGAATGGAGCTGTGGTACGTCTGCTGTCACTGTCCGGACTCTATCGCCGCTATACTGCCCAAGTCATGCCAATCCCAAGATGACCTCCAGCGCGGCCGATTAGGCGCGTTAAAGGTCCGGTCCGTGCTTGCGACTCTTGCGACTCGCGCCCACCACACGAGCCATGGCCTTGCTGACATGATGGGAGCAGATGGGCAACGATCAAGACATGATGTTACTTATGGACCAGTCCATGTTCTACGACACCTCCATGGGCATGGGCCTCGAAAACACAGACGACGCCGGCATGGCCTCCTCCGCCTATAACACCAATACAAACCCCACCAGCCCACAACACGCCAGCGCAGGAGCACTTGTGCAGACAGGCGGTCCCAGTTCCATGGAAGTCCCACAACAATACCAGCCGAATCCAGGCGAGGAAAACAAGCCCGGTGCAGGGCCGCCCCCAATGTCTAGCTTCGGCCTGCAACCTGCTTCGCAACTCGCCGGCGGCTCAACATTGACCGAATTCACAAAGAGGAGGAACTGGCCGGCTAAATGCATCGAAGAGCTGAAGGACTTGATGATAATCCTGGATTCCCACATGCGCGTCAAGTATGTCGCGCCCAATGTCAACGAACTGACAGGCTTTACCGCCGACGAACTTTACGAGAAGGTGCTACGCGAGCTCCTACATCCAGACGACCAGTCGGTATTCATAACAGATTTCAACGAGTGCATCGCGTCGGGCCGTACACTACGGCTATTCTTCCGGCTGCGGAAAAAAGACGGCGCTTACGCCATCTTCGAGTCCGTCGGCCACGCCCATATCGCCGCGGCCCGGTTCGCGCCCAACCCGAACAACCAAAGCCCTTTCTGCCAAGCCGTATTCATCATGGCGCGGCTATACCCTGCCACCAACGCAAAACTGCTGGACTCGTTCCTGGAGCACAAGATGGAGCACGAGCGGCTGTTACGGCGGATCAACGAGCTCAAGAAGGAGGAGGCGGACGAGGTCGAGGAGGCGAACCGCAGCTGGCGCCAGAGCCAGAGCGACATCACGCAGTCCGAGGACACCAACATGACGCCGCTGACGACCGCGACGACCAACGTGTACCATCGCAACGCCGACACGGCCGCGATGCCGCCGCCGGAACGGCCAAGCACGCACAACTCGGCGTTGACGAGGGAGAATCTCGAGAGCGCCGTGACGGGGAACAGGCCGGACTCGATTCGGGACAAGATGGCGCGGTACGATCGGTACGGGGGCGCAGATACGATCGAGATGCTCACGGGGCTGCGGTACCACGATGGCGAGAGGGCGAAGGGCATTACGACGGGGTCGCATAGCCCGACGCTTATCAAGGGCGATGCGGGCATCGCGATACCTATTGATAGGGATCCGAGGACGGGAGAGAAGAAGAAGAAGCAGAAGGTGGCGGAGGAATACGTATGTACGGATTGTGGTAAGTCGAGGCCGTGGCTCCGTCCTGTTATGGCTCTGGCTTGGCTTGCTGACACGCTCATTCAGGTACGCTCGATTCGCCCGAGTGGAGGAAAGGACCCGCCGGACCAAAGACACTCTGCAATGCTTGTGGTCTCCGCTGGGCAAAGAGGGAGAAGAAAAAGGGCCAGGGCGGCAATAGTGGTTCCGGCACTACGCCAATTGCTGGTTCGGGGGCGCTTGGGGGCGTGATGCCGATGATGGACCAGGGCCCTGGCTGAACCTTCTCATTTAGAGCGTATCGTTACATCTCTTAACATGTCACTATGGGCGTTTGTCACCTCATTGAAGCGGCGGATGACTGGGGATAGAGCTTTTGGCGGAGTACTTGCGGATTCGAGCAGGCGGCGTTTTATACTGGAGGGCTCGCCATCATTTGGATTGGATGGGGCAGACGTGTTTTTGGGCATGCTTTGGCAATCCTCATCTCGCCGGAGGATATCTTCCATGTGCCAAACCGGTTTGTCGTATGCGGAGAGTGGGATTTTTCTGATCCCGGAGTATCTGTTATCAGTAGGCTGGAGTGGAATGGGATACTCTTGTGCTGCTGTCAAATAGCTTGCGATGGGCAGGCTGGGGTTGAATGGTGTCTCTCTTGAAGGTTCCAGCGGCCTACTATCAATCGTTACTGCACCGTTCGTCGTCAATGTTCGATAGGCTTTCTTCACCGCCCACTTCGAGATGACAGAGAAGATGATACTGACCACATCAGAAGGCAACAGAAGATGCCTTGTATCCGGCTACTTCTCCATGGGCATTTCGGTGCAGGAAAGAAAGTTCTGAAGTGACTCAAGTGAGTCAGCCAAAGAGGCGGTCGATTCATGGGTCCGCCAGCTCCTACCAGGTTTCAGGACCCCTCCACAACGTCACCTCACATCTCAGGAGCTCTCACATCCATCGGATGCTCGTGTGGGGGAGGCGCACGCCCCGGTCACTGGCCGCCCCTGAATTGGGCTGATTTATGCCTCCCCAGCTTAAAAGAAGCATACATATCTTCTTAAGGTCCTAGCTCATTTCTCTCTCTTCTGGAACGGATCAAATTCCTACGATTCACCTAGAAACTTACGAAGAAAACAGAATCAACATGTCTTCCGAGGATAGACGCGAGCAGCCTGGTGAGTATCCCACCCCTTCTGGAGCTCTCGGAGCTACCCCGCCATATCCTTGGCGGCCATATGAACAGACAGCACCAGCTCCTGGACAGCAACTATTCGACACTTTGAGCATCACCAGCTAACCAACATGCCTCCTGCATAGAATTCGGCAGTACGCACGCCCACTTCCTAACGATCCAACTGACGCACTAACCTTAACTCCACACAGGCGGCGGCTACGGCGAGGAGGGCGGCGAGAGGAGTACGTTCCGTCCATCACGCTTCCTTCCCCTCCATGTCCAGTACCAATCAAGCACACAGTCCGAGATGTGGTTCATCTGCTAAATCCATCTTACCTGCAGTGCAAGGCCGATACCCCCGCGACGATTCCAACGACGACGATTTCCCCCAGCGCGCCGCCGAGCACGCCTCGCGCAACGCTGGCGGCAGCGGTGGCGCCGAGTTCTTCGCGCAAGTCTTGGGGAATTTCATGGGGAACAAGAGCCAGCTGGCGAATGAGGACGTGGACGAGCAGGGTATGTTCGGTCTCCCTGTGTCCCTACAATTCAAGTTGCCTTAGAAGTCGGGCCGGCCATTCATTCCGAGCGCTCTGCTCCGGACTGCCTTCTCACGTCGACGAGAACGCACGCCCCTAGGCTCCTCCGGGGAGAGAAAGTCGAAGAGGAGCACCATCACTAACACAACCGCCCATCCCAACAGCCGCCGTTGCGCACCACAAGAAGTATTTCGGCGGCGAAGACGACGGCGCAGCAGCCGACGCGCCGAGCATGGGCACCGCGGCCGCGCTGCAAGCCATGAAGATGTTCGCGGGCGGCAGCAGCTCCAGCTCTAGCAGTGGCGGTGGCTCGTCGCAGAGCGAGTTCATCGGCCTGGCCATGAGCGAGGCCAGTAAGCTGTTTGAGCAGCAGAGCTCGGCGGGCAAGGTCAGCGACGGCGCGAGCAAGGAGAGCGCCGTGCAGCAGGCCGGGGAGATGGCGCTCAAGATGTATATGAAGAGCCAGGGGCAGAGCAGTGGGGGTTTGATGGGGCTGGCGAGTAAGTTCCTGTGAGAGAGCGATGGGGATTCTATACGGAAGGCTGGTAGGTGAGCAGACTGTTCGTCTTCGGAATATTTGATGCAGGTCCGCATGGCACTGACTGTTCCTCACATCACCTTGCGGTCTCTCCTCTTCTCTAAAATTTCTGTGTGTTGTCCGCCAGCCTGCGCCCATACCCAAAACACCGCCGGCCGTGTCTGGAAATGCTACTACGCTATCGCGACATCTTGTACCTAACGATGGGGATCGCGTGACCAGTGGACTCTTGCATACATGATGGCTTCGGGATCTGCTACTTCCTTCATCACCTGGGAGTGGCCTATTGCCCTCACTTGACCCATGCTCGGAGCGACGGTGCTCCTGGCGGTCCGGAGAGTTTGCGAAGGCGCTACAACTGTCAGTTTACTGGACGCTATTCCATGCAAGATATCAGCAATTTGCACAGCCACAGTACTCAGGGCTGCGGAATATTTTCCCGACCGCGCTGCTCGAAAGAAGGCGGGGTGACATAGCGGACATTCGGACATGATGAAAAGTCCAACTTTTCCGTGCCAAGTAGCCTGCCACCCTGCATTATCTTCGGTCGTGATAAACGTCAGAATCTCATCGCTGCGTCTTTCCCAGCCCGCCGGTGGCTCCTCAGGCAGCTAGGTCTCCGACATGATCTCTTTCTGAGCAAACACTACCTCCTGGACTGTACAACGCCACTGCAACAACCAGGTACTTCTCACAGATGTTCATCACAATCCCTCTCGTGGTCAACTTTGTGTGAAACATATTCCAAAGCCCTGTAATACAATTTTGTTAACTCTGATGCAAACCGCCCGGTTCTGAAGCCGGCGGAAACGCACAGTCTGGTCTGGTCGCCAACAAGCATCTGTCACTGTGCGCCAGTGGCAGCCATACACAAGATTTGTGCTGTAAGATATAGTATTTGTTCTTCTGTGAGTCTGATGATGAAGCTAAGATAAGTATGACAACGCTCTGATTTGACGTAAACACCTGCCAGGTCAAGATCGCTGACTAGTCACCGCCACCTGTGAGTTTCCATACCTCTCCTTATCTTCCCGGAGTCCCTCGCAGCTACTTGGGGATCTGAGATTGCTTACCTCCATGCGGTATCATATATCCAATGATACCTATGCCTTCAACCTCCCTCAACCTCTTGGCCCTGGCGTGTGTTTCGTGATATCCCCCGGCTGCGTCCCTTAAGACTTGTGCGTTTCTCTAGGTCATGGCCTGGGTGACCGTGGCTGTTGTGCGAGTGGTGGTGACTCGGCTAGATTACTGGCAACGGTCATGCAGAGACAAAATGACAAGTGATCTTCAGTCTACTTTTGCAGTACGCTCTTTAGCCACTGCGTGTCTAGCCCAACGACGAGAGATCCTCTCCATCCACTCCCGGCCGTAGTCCCGCGCTTGATACTCCCGAATCAACTTCTTTCCTCGCTCCTCCGCCCATCGTGGGTTGATTAGAATACTGTAATCCATTTTGACCTCCTCTTCCACCAGCGTCGGACGCTTGGGATTAGTCCAGTCATCCCGCCACATCGTTCCCGTCCCGTCTGCCTTGTCCAAGTCGAAGCCCAACTGTCCGCGTAGATAATACAGCACAACGGGGTCCCAGAAGTGCTGTTCACCCGCTTCATCGCCAATGATGATCTTCTCCACGTCGTTGAAGTGGGCGAGCTCCCTGAGGGTGTACATCACTTCAGGGGCGACGATACGAATGACATCCTCGTGACCCTGCTCGTGAAGACAAGCACCGCGCCGGGCTTCAGACGAGAACACCTCCATATTGAGGTGAATCGTTCGCAGACTGATGGCTTCCGCCTGTAGGAGGCGAAGGGCCTCGATGAAGGGGAACTTGGCCTTGTTCTTGTCCCAGGGCCGCAGGGGGAAGCGAGCGCCTTTGCCGCAATAGGACTTGTGCGCTGCATAGTGGATCTGGATGCTCTGGATGTGGCGTACGTTGGTTCCGATGATGCGGAGGAACTCTGCCGTGCTTTTCGAGTCTCCGGCGTTGTGAATACTGGCTTGTTTGTATACCAACGGTGCAAGCTCGTCGTGAACCTGACCGCAGGTGCGGATGAGGGACGCGAACCAGAACTTCTCGTACTCGGTGTCGTCGTTTGCCACAGAGAAGCAACCAGTACCGATATCACTAGTCGGTACCAGATGTGAATAGATGATTTGTCGCAGCTCAAGAGGAAGAGTGAGCAGCGTTCTCTTGGTGTTTGCTGAAGAAAGGTTGAAGATGTGGTAGCAGACGGATCAGGCCCGGGCGTGTGAGTGCCTGGAACGGTCAGATCTGAGGCGAAGTCATGGATCTGGCCGGTGCAGTGCTCAACACCTAGAATCGCAAATCTGTTTGACCACAGCTTCCAGGGAAGGGTCAAAAGCAATTGGGATCCTGAGACTGCGCCATTTGCCACGCCAGCAGTTGTCTTGCTGCAATCCTTGGACCCAACATGACCTCTTGCGTGTCCTTTCTTCCTATGGTTGGCTTGGGCAAAGGTAGAGGAGACTGCAAAATTTCGGGGGGTAATTTGTAGTCGTGGGAGTGCCATTTTGAAGTGGGAACTGTGATCGCTCGGTATATACCTCGTGGCCTGGGACTAAGATGCATCAATACATGAGCTCTCGAGTTGTGACAATTCGAAAGTACATTGGCTCACCTGGGTTCCATATGACAATGTTAACGAAGGAGGATGGTTTGTTACTGGGCCCCAAGTTCCAAGGGAATGAAAGTGCTGTGCCTCGTGCTACACTCTGCAGTATGTAAGAGGATACGGTGTTTAAGGCACTAATATCAGAGTAAGAAGTTGCTTGCACTTATTTTCGCGTACTGAATGCCCGCCGGCAAGGAAGATAAATCGTGGTTGTCGTGAAGAAGAAGAAGAAGAAGAAGAATTTGTCAATAGTGAAGCTGTGGGAACAGCTATTTGTACCTCTTGGTGGCTGTATCGCTCCTTCCCTTGATACTGTATACAAGTCCCTTACAGTAGGCCCATGCTGCAAATTGCTCAGTGAAGGAGAGGTTTCTTTAGTTTTTCTTTTTGAGTGAAGCTGGCTGACTTCCAAATCGGGTAATATATGGGTCCAGCATGGTGTTGAGACCATTGCTGTAAGCCAGGGTGAGCCTGTTCTGGCTGTCTACACCCAGTCACAAAACCAATGCCCCTGGATACAGTATCCAAGTAATGGGAGTATACCAAGATGACAAGCCCAATGTTTGTACTCGTTTGTACTTACTTGAATTTATCCCATGTCAGTTTGTCCCCTGTCACTCCAGGGTCATTGTCCGAACTCCATGCTTAGCAGTTGTTCTACATTCACATGTTTGTGGCGCACAAAATATTTATGTCTTTGAGCAGCTTTCCCTGCCCTGGCCAGTCAGAAAGTGTATGGAGGCTAAGACATAAGCTCTATACACACCTGACCAATTTGCAGCAAATGGAACATCACGAGCTGCTGTGACAGTGGGCTCTCTTCGGTAAGGTTGCAAGGCTACCCACAACGAGCACAACACACGGTCATGAATCATGACACTGAAGCTGGCCCCATTCATTATGCAGACTCTTCCTTTACTGTGTCCTTGTGGATCCTCAGAAGACACACAGAATCCGAATACCGCCTTGGCCGCCTGGGCAGTCTTGTGAGAATGTGGGAAGCTGTGGAGAGATCTCATTTCTTTTGCCAGCGACACTCCTATTTCATTCGCTGTTTCCTAATCGGCAATTGTATTCCTAAATTCAACTAACCAAAAAGGCCATTTGTAGGTGAGCTATCGTTTAACCAGCCGGCATGCCTGAAACGAAAGGGGCACCTGTTTGCCTTGCCAGTCTTATAGGGGTGCTCCACCTTTTGAGAACTCGGACTTGGAGGTGCGACGGGAAACCGATTATAAATTTATAATACAAGGCTGCTTCCACGCCGTTCTGGTTGACGATGTAGGTACTCAAGGGACCTCAAATCGTCATTTGTCGTCGCCATTTGCTATCATTCTTTGAGCGTTTGTTTTGTACTCTGTAACCACCACATTCGTTTCCAAATCCATTCCTCACCATGCGTTCGTCAACTGTTTTCACAGCGCTGGCGCTGCAGGCAGCATGTCTCACTGTTGCTACCCCTCTCGCTCCGCGGGAGCTCAACTTTGACGAAGTCGCAGTCGTGGGCCTCGACGGCAGAATGGTCATCATGAACGAAGTCGACTACGACCAGCTTGAAGCCCGGCACCGACCACTCGAGGCGGCACCGGAAGTTGCCAAGAGACAACTGGAGGCATCCTCACCTCAGCTGCGCCAGCGAGGCTGCGAAGAAAGCACGGAAACCCAAGTCATCTCCGACACCTCCTTCACCAACTGGGACGTGCCCATGTCTGCCGTCATGGGGGCCCAGGGCGGAAGCACCACCGTGACTGTCTCGGATGGATACAGCATCGCCAATAAGCTCGTTATAAATTCCGGTGGAAGTGTAAAGATGCTTGCTAAGGCGATTCTGCAAGCTGCGAATTCCTACAAGGAGATCAACACGGACGCGACCTGGAGCAGCACGCAAACGCAGAGTATCACGTACAAAATCCCGGAAGGCCAGTACGGCCTGGTGGTCAGCCAACCGTATGTACGACGCGTGGAGGGAAACATCTTCTCGGGATGCACCGACTCTTGGACCAAGGAGCCTTTCACTCTCGACTCGTACTCTTCACAGACTTACGGTGACCTGAGCTGGGTGCGTGGTGTCATCAGGCTTTGCAACAGTACTACTTACCCAGTGCCGTACTGCATTGGCGAGGGATTTCACGAGTAATCAGAAGGATGTGTAGAGGGAAAGCGACAAATCTTACACATCTGAGACTCGATGGGCGAGTACAGATCATTAATTCTTTGTATATATTCTGTGGTTTCTGGAGCATCTGCTCACTTGCAGGGTCACAGGATGCATCTGGGCTAGCAGCAGCGTCTCCTTGTATATTTCATCCTCACCAAGATTTACTTTGGAATCCCCTTACTTAGACCGTCGCTAATTGTTGCACCATCCTGAGTGTCTAATTTGATGAGATCATGTCCTCGTACCTAGGTGCTTGTCGGTGTAGCACTTCACTTACTACTATGCAAGTATCTGCCAAACTCCAATGTCGAGGATCAACTGTGCTGATCTCAGCCGGCCACATCCTTCCCAATGTGATAGCACCATACAGTCAACATCCAGATCTCTTCTTTCTATTTATCTTTTTCGCTAACATGAGTTCGTTGGATTCGTAATTACATGCACAAAATTCCACATTTTGACCTCGGTATTACGGCTTTGTGGCTTCTCGCCGTTTCCCCTCACAGCGCTTCCCCAAGCAGCATAGAACACTCAACCACATTGTAGACACACTCACTATATTTAAGGTGCCGTATTCCGACTTCACCAAAATACATTTGACAAGGTTCCGTGTGGATCCAAGATACATGCGAAACACATCAAGATGTCAGACTCTCAAGACCTCCCATCAAGCTATGAAGCTCTCCTCATCCCCTCCCTCAAGCTCGCCCACCAGCCCCCGGGCTCTCCCGCCGTCACGCCCATCGTAACCATCATCCTCAACCGCCCCAGAGCCGCCAACGCCTTCAACATAGAAATGCAAACATCCCTCCTCCGCGTCCTCCCCCTGCTCTCCGCCGACCCCCGCGTCAAATGCATCATCCTGACGAGCTCCGACCCCACCAACAAGATCTTCTGCGCGGGCATGGACCTCTCCGACATATCCTCCACCTCCAACCCGCACATCGAGCAGCCCCCAGACGCCACCGCCGAGCCCGAGGCCCGCGACTCGCACCGCGACGGCGGCGGCCAGGTCACCCTGGCCGTCTTCCGGTGCCACAAGCCCGTCATCGCCGCCATGAACGGGTCCGGCGTCGGCGTGGGCATCACCATGACGCTCGCGTGCGCGATCCGCGTCACGCACGCGCGCGCCAAGTTCGGCTTCGTGTTTGCGCGCCGCGGGCTGACGCTCGAGGGCTGCAGCTCGTTCTTCCTGCCGCGGCTCATCGGCGCCAGCCGCGCCGTGCACCTGGCCACGACGGGCGGCGTGTACCCGGCGACGGACCCGCTGCTGGACGGGCTGTTCACGCTGGTGCAGGAGCCGGGCGGCGTGCTGCCCAAGGCGGTGGAGATCGCGGAGGAGGTGGTGCGGAACTGCAGCGTGGTGTCGACGACGGTGATGCGGGATATGATTTACCGCACGCCGGCGAGCCCCGAGGAGGCGCATTTGAACGAGAGTAGGGTGATTCATGATTTGTTCAGGGGCAAGGATTTTGTTGAGGGTGTCAAGAGCTTCGTGGAGAAGAGGGAGCCGAAGTTGGAGGGAACGTTGCCAAAGGATGCACCGAGTGCATGGCCTTGGTGGGAGGATGTGCTAGAGACGAAGAAGTCGAGACTTTGAGTTGGTGATTCATGATTTAGATGTGGAGAGTGAAATGCTGTAAGACCAAGCTGGCTGTTGAGTGGTCATTCTGATGAATGGTTTCCACCAAATCAGGAATTTGGATAGAACCCACACAGGAAGACGACGCATACATGTAGACTCCCGCAAGCACATCAGCAACTATAGTATTTCAATTCAAAGGTATCATGACTATAAAATGGTGCATTTCTTTGGAAGCCCACACGGTCCCTCACTGTCCTTCTCCTTCTTCTTCGCCGCCCCATTAGTTGCGCCATTGGCATCCGTCTTGGCCGCAGTGCCAGCGCCGGCTGCAGGATCTGTGACCTGCTTCTTCTCCTCACTGCCATGTAGTCATGTGAGCTTGCTGAGATGTTCATAGAAGCTCTTGCCCTGGATCTCAGCAATCTCCAGCTCCAGAGCCGAAGGCTGGCGAGACCCGTCGCCCGCAGCGAAGGTGCCCGCGCCCCAGGGAGAGCCGCCGTGGACCTCGCTCAGGTTGGTCAGCTGGCCAAAGGTCTTGGCGTAGCCCAGCGGCACGTAGCTGATGCCATGGTGGGCAAGCGTCGACAGCGCCGCGATGGCCGTGGACTCCTGGCCGCCGCCGGGGCTGGCGGTGCTGATGAAGAGGCCGGCGAACTTGCCGTAGAAGGCGCCGCTCTGCCACTGGCCGCCGGTGCCGTCCCAGAAGGCCTTCCACTGCGCGGGGAAGTTGCCGTAGCGCGTGGGGATGCCGATGAGGAAGCCGTCGTACTCGGCGAGCGTGGCCGGGTCCGAGAGGACCTTGACGTCCTTGGGCTTGGGCGGCGCCTTGATCTGCGCAAGGAGCTCCTCCGAGAGCGTCTCGGGGATCTGGAAGAGATCGGCAGTGCCGCCAGCGGCCTTGATGCCCTTGACCTCGGCGTCGGCTAGGGTCTTGACGTGTCCATATGTGGAGTACTGTGTGTGCAGGCAAAGTCAACAAATGTTGTTGGTCGTTAGGGACGTTTGGGGAGATACTCACGTATACAACAGCGATCTTGGGGGCCATCTTGTCTGTGATTTGCCAGTGGGCACAATGTTGTACAGGTTCTGCGTAGGAAGAAGGAGTGATCGGGGAGGGGCAGATGTCAACACAAGGTGAAGTGGGAGACTGGGAGACCTTTTATAAATAGCCATCGATATATTGACGCAATAGAGCTTGTCAAATGCGACAGTGCATGGTTCAGGTCTCAAAGGGATGCCACTGCAACGGACTTCAGTAAAACGGGAGGCTAGTAGGCGACAAGTACCTGGCGCAACACCTCGTGGCAGGAGTCGAGAGTCTGAGGAAACAGTATCAGTACATAGCCTAATACGTATACATACTAACCCCTCTATCCATCAGTGTCTCGGCTTGGTCCAAGAACCTAGGTAATAAGGCACGATTCGCACGACGCTCCCCGCGCGATGATTCGAGCCGGATAGGATATATGCCACGGCTCGCTGTCTCGTGAGGAGTAGTACGATATGTGCCCGTCTTCTTACCACTTGCCTAGGTAGACATGTACCAGACGCATCCAGTGAAGGAAGTCTGTGGTTCAGATCGATTCAGTGAGATGCACGGAGTTTGGCGTACCAAAACCTTGGATGCCAACCACCGCCTTCGTCATCGAGATTTCACAATACCTGTCATCTGGCTCTCATCCAGATCGGTACTCCGAACCTGGGGAAACCGTCCAGATCGGTAACGTTGATCCGCCGGGGCCTGGTCCTGGGCCGAATGCAGGGGCGTTGCCGTGTTGCGGCTAGCATTGCCCATGCTGACTCCCATGCCATGCAACGGAATGGTTCACCGTACTATAGTACAAGGAAAGTTTGGCTAGATTTGTCGTTGCTGAATCATCGTGACCAACTCCACAGAACTTACCAACCGATTAGCAATGCCGAATCGCAGGGTAACTTCCAAAATGTCGGGGCTGGTCGACTACCAACCAACAACAGAAGAAATGGTGACATGCAAGCGTGATACTGTGTGCTTCGATGTAGAATTGCCTCGACCGCGGGTGCCATGCCATTACAGGTTGCTGCACAGACAGATCATGCCCGCTATTCTCAGCTTGAGGCCACATGAGAGATGCTCCATGGCTAGCCGAAGCCGGGCTTCACATAGCAGGCCCTAATCCCGAATTCTATGCATTGTGTACTCCGTACGAAGTCCTGATACAATGGTGTTACTTACAAGACCGTTCACGACAGATGGGATTGTAGGCTGTGTGCTCCGTAGATGAGGTCGAAGAGACGCAGACCATCATGGTGAGGATGAGGCTGTTGATATTCTGTACCCTGTGCTATACACAGCAAACAACTGGACACCGTTGCGCCCTTGCTGAAAGTCTACTGTAACGTTGGGGATCAGCTGATGTACACAAGAATCATGGTCGATTTGCCGATGCTGATTTGAGATTCCCATTTTCGACGGTGAGTTCGGACGGCTGCTGAAACATCTAGACTCGCCATTGCTTTATCCCACGAGAAACAGGGCTTCTGTACCGCCAAGGTGCCAAGGCAAACAACTGGCCCTGAAGCCTCCTATAAAAACTTCTACTAGCAAACCTTACCGCTGTCGAACCTTCGTGCGGGTCGTCCCGTGCTCACAGAATCGAGGTCCAGTTGACTGACGTGCACATTGCGCATCAGTAAATTCATTACGAACAAACACCGAGGGTCTGTATTGTTATGTTGTAGTTTAGAGGATTCCCGTTGAGTAGATGTTAAACGGACGTGAATTGGTGATGTGGGTGGTGATGAAGCACCACATACCTAGGTACTTTATCACTACCTACTACTCCGTATAGGTAGTGCCAATTCTTGTGCCAAGTAGGGGTTATTCAGCTTCGTTGCAAAGGCTCTCTTTAAGTTCCACACACCTCCAACTCAGGCAATTTTCTTCCCATTTCTTCTGTACATCACCATCCTTGAACCTCCGTACAGGAACGTGCCCACCGTCAACCCAGCCGCCGAGTACCCGATCATGCCCTTCCACCTCGTCTCACTGAAGTCCCCAAGAATCGCGCCGGCGATGGGCGTACCTATGAGGATGGATGTTCCAGCGACAATAAACGTCATGCCCATCCTGGTGCCCACACGAGACATGTCCGGAGACATTGTCATTACCGCACTGGGAATGATGGAGACAATTCCACCAGAGAACATGCCATACAACAAGGTAAAGACAACTAATCCGCCCATGTTGTGGATCCCCAACCAGCCGAACAGAAGCACCGCCGAAACAGCAGCACAACTCAAGGCAACATTCAAGCTCCCGACTTTGTCCGCAATATAATTCGGAATGATCCGCCCAAACACACTGCCCACGTTCAGCAACGTGACAGTATACGGCGCAAACTGCACGCTCGCCAGCCCCTCCAGCTGCGTGTACAGCTGGATGTAGAAGAACGCCGAGTACAAGCACAAGAAGACAAAGAAGCCCGCGGACACAAACAGCACAAACGCCGGGTCCTGCAGCGCCGCCGCATCGACGAGCGCGCGCTTCTTGCCCGACGGCGGGACGCGCGTGCGCATGAACAGCACGGGCACGACGGCGAGCGCGAGCAGCAGGAACGCGATGACGCGCGTCGTCCACGCGAAGCCGACGCGCGGCACGAGGTTGCTGAACAGGACCGGCACCACGATGCCCGCGATGGGGCTGCCCGTGCTCGACAGCCCGATGGCGAGCGCGCGGCGCGTCGTGAAGTACTGCGCGAGGATGGCCGTCGTCGGCAGGAACAGCAGGCCCATGCCCACGCCGACGCAGACGCCCTGCGCCAGCAGGATGTGCCAGTACGCGGTGCCGAGCGACGTCATGAACATGCCGAAGACGAGCAGGAACTGGCCCGTGATGAGCAGGTGGCGAAAGTAGCCGGCGTCGTAGAGGGGGCCGGCGATGACGCCGACGACCATGAGCAGGCAGGCCTGGAGGGACCCGATCCACGAGATGGAGGAGGACGACTCGTCGGGGAGCAGGTCGGTTTCGTAGTAGGTTTGGAAGACGCCGAAACTGTTCACTAAGCCCCAGGTGGCCAGCAGCGATGCCCATGAGCCGAGGACTTGTAGCCAGGCTTCCGTGCCGCCGTTCGGGATGGGTCCATGATCCGGGATCAGGGCCGGCTGCGATGCCTCGCCGGCGTCAGCAGTCAAACCCGGGGATAGAGCAACCTGAGCATCCCGCTCGGTGATGCTGGGATGGTCTTGGCCGGCTTCTATTGGCTTTTCGATCTCCACCTGGCCACCTGCCTCCTCCATGTTGGAGCTGGATGTTTTCCCTGAGTCGGAGGACGGAATACTTGTCGTCGTCTCCATCTCCACGTATCCTCAGAGGCCAGAACCTCAGGCGGTGGCAAGGCTGGTGTTTTCGGGTTGTGAAAAGGACCTTTCCACGGATGAGATCTTGTACGGCAAAGTCCTCAACAACGGTGGTTGTCGTTGACGTCGACGAGCAAAACGAGAGCAGGTGAGTCTGTATCGTGGATGTTTTTTTTTTTTTTTTTTCAATCTGAAAACTTGTTCACGAGCTTGCTGCCAGTGCTCGGGGTGCCCTTCCGTTGTGGGATTCGTGCCCCACACCGATGAGGAGCCGAAGAGTGGCGACATGTGGACTTTTAGAAGGCAGGTTCCGGATGGAAGGTCATCACCGGGAATATCAGATATTGGATAAAACCCGAACTAGTCGCAACTAACAAGAAGGAGCTAAAGCTCGGGAGAGAATGGGACGAGTCTGACGCTTACTACGACCTCACCAAGACTGCAGTGCCTAGGTCGGATACGTAGCAGAGGAGCGCATCTCGCGAGCAACGGATAAAGTTTGCTGCTCTAGCCCCCAGTTCGTTATGCTGGATTTACATAACGAGCAGATATTTTGTCCATCGATATTCGATATTGCCAGATCCACCCGCACAACTTTGCCCAGACTCATCGCCTTTACTCATTGACGACGCTACCTTGCTTTCAGCTCGGTACCTGGGTACTCCATCGGAACTCCACCGAATTTTCATGCATCGTGCAATCGGATTCATTACCACCTTGGTTCTTCTGCACTTCGCTCCTGCCGAAGGATGTGGAACGCGAGTCCAAGGCAGTTCCACGGGCAAGAGGAGGTAGGGCCGAGGACGAAATGCACCCTCAGCGGGTTGGCCAGTCATCATGGATACCACAGAAGATATTCGGAAGGCTCACCATTTCTTGCTGTTTTCAGGCAAATCCAGGAATGAGATAGAGCAGAGGCTGGGGACCTGTTGCAGAGTCAGCAGGGCGAACACTCACCAGGCATCCACACGACTATGGCCCGGTCATCGTGTAAACGGCAACTTAATTCATTTGATGGGACGATCCTAGTCTGTGTGACTGTCCAACGCTATGCACTTCCTGTGCGAACTATTCTGGACCATCATGGCGCCTCAAGCACTATCAATCTCGTGGCATGGCCCATAGGTCAGTTGTGCCCTTCTTTCTGACTCTCAAACAGAACCAGCATGAAGAAAAGCAGTTGAGAGGAGACAGCGCATTCTTCTACTCGACGCTCTGAAGGCGCCTTGCTGCTCGACAAAGCAGGTCAATGCCTATCACACCCGTCGATTCAGCTCCACTCCCACCTAGACGTGCGCTCACGTCGCAAGATCTCCTCGATCTCCGCAGGCCCGATAGATCCCTCGGCGCCACAGTGGCAGTTGAATCCGAAGTTCTTGCGCAGCTGCAGGTGGTTGTTGCCATACGAGATGAGCAGCTCCTCGCCCTTGGCGATGTTGCGGCCGGTGGTGAACACCATGCACTTGCGGTTGGCGTCCCACTGGTACTGGATGTTGCGCGCTGTGTAGCACGCGTGGTTGAAGTTCGTGGCGATCGCGAGCAGGGCGCAGCCTCTCATCAAGTGGAAGCTGCAATGATTGGGTCAGCGGTTGCGAGACAATGTACTGGGTGTGGAACTGAGTCCACCATACCTGTTTGCGTCGAACTTCATGATGACCTCGTCGCTGCTGCGGCTGGAGTAGGCATGAAGTCCATCAAAGACGGCCTTTTCCTCGACACCGAGCCGCTCGTACTTGGTGCGGATCTTGGTTCTCTCATCCACTTGATCGTGCAAACGCATGAACGGGCGCTCGAGGAGGATGCTCGTGTACTCGGGGATGTCTTTGATGGCGAAGATGCCAAAGCCGCCCAGGGGAGACTTCGCGACCTTGAACCAGGCGTTGCTGAAGAAGCGATTGACGGGGAGGTCGATGTTGACGGAGTCGGTAGCCTCGGCCTGATCAACCTCAGCCTGGTCTTGCTCAGGCTCATCGTTCTTGGACAACTCAGTAACCTTGGCCTGCTCTTCCTCAACCTGCTCGTCCTCTGCCTGCTCGCCTTTGGTCTGCTTGTCGCTAGGCTGCTCGTCGTGGCGCTGCTCATCCTCAGCCTTCTCGTCCTTGGTCGAATGGGTAACCTTGAGCTGCTCCTGATCCTTGGACTGCTTGTCCTCGAAAAACTCGAAAGCCTTGGCCTTTTCCTTCTTCGAGCCCTCGGTATCCCCAGGCAGCTCGTGTGTGGTCGACTTGGCATCCTTGATGTGCTCATCCTGCACGGACTCGCTGCCCCGAGACTCGTTGTCCTCCAGGACGGTCCGACGGAACATGTCGCTGAGCTCGTCGACGGAACGGCCAAAGCAGCTCTCAATCGGATGAGCCACGAATCTCTCGCCGTAAGCAGTCTCGGTTCGCAAGGCGTTGAGCTCTCGGTGCATTCTGATAATCGTCGCAAGGGTCATAGTCAGCAACAGGAATGAACGGCTAAGGTACAGTTACGGCGAAGAGCACTGGGAACTTACCCCTCGTGCAAGTAGTACACGGGCTTGCCGTGGTGGTAGGCGTAGAGGACCATGCCCTCGTCACGCATGTCATCCTCAGGGACCAGTCCGTTCCGACTGTAGTCCGTGATGTGGCAGAGGACGTCTGTGTGCGTAGACATTTCCTTTGCCCTCCTGGCGCTCATTCTGTAGGCGGGCCGACCGAAGTCGTCCTCGGAACCGCTCGATGATTCTGCGTCAATGTCAGATGAAGGGGCACGGGACCACTCGATGTCGGACGAGTAACCGGTAAAACAGTCGGCATCAGGGGGTGGAATCTCCGTGTCACTGCCGTGCTCGGGCGTAGTGCATGAAGCAGAGGTGGAGACGTCGTTGGATCCATCACCAGAGGTGTCGCCAGAGACGTCGGAGGTTCCATCACCAGAGACACTTCCAGAGACATCATCCTGGTCCAGCTCTTGGTTCAGCTGGAGTTCCCTGGGGTCTGTATCGTCTTGACCACCAGTGGCATAGGCGATGATGGGAGCCTCAGAACGCTGAACAGGCTGATGTTGGAGGATTCTCAGAAGCATCTCCTTGAGGGTAGATTCGACCATCATAGAGGAAGGAGCCTCAGAAGTGTTGTTGGGAAGGGACATGTTGTGTGAAGTGGGAAGATGTGAGAACCACAGCTTGCTGTGGGTGGTGCATGTCAGCTTTTGGCACAGAAGCATTGTAGATGCTTGAAAGACAAAAGCAAACAGGATAGGGGAAGGAGGTTTGACACTGAGGCAAAGATAAAAGGGGAGAAATGGGCAGAAGGAAGGCAGCTAGCAGATGTACTCACTAGAAAGGTTTATGTAGTTGGAAGGTTTGATGTCTGTTTTGACAGAATGGTCTCGTATAAAGACTGGAAAGAGGTGACAGTTGAAGAGACTTATTTGAAATGGCAGCTGATTTGTCCTTTTGACCAGGCAGTAAGGCAATTGGTTGATGTTGATGGCTCTGGTGTGCTTGACTGCTTGGTGAAGTGCTTCTGGAGACACCACATTCAATTCAAGGCTCTGCTGTTATTGAGAATGGAAGTCAGAATCCTGAGTCTTCTGCTGTTGAGTGGTTGTGCTGCTGCTTGCCCTCAAAGGAGAGACCCAAGAAGAAGTTGTAGGCACTGTTGAGGGAGGAAGAGAGCTGAAGGGAAGGATGGAGACGGACAGGGCAAGAAGTAGAACAGACCCTCACCAAGTGTGCCTACCTTCCTGAAGAAAGGTTTTTCTGTCCGTGATAATCTGCCGTTGTGTGTACGCAAAAAGAGGAGAGAGCACTGTGTTGAGACTTTGGGGTGGTCTATGTCTGAAGGGATAGAGGCAATGAGAGACTTAGGAAAGATATCAAGCAGCCTTATGGAATATGCCTTCCTTATTGAGAAGAAGTGAATGGGGAAGAAGGAATTTAACACAGATCCTGAGCAGTTGTCCTTGGAGAGAGTGGGTGGGAAGGGTTGCAATCTTGGTTGAAAGCTTAGTGCTAAAGTTCAAGGCAGAGAGAGAAGGAGGGAAGAGGACAGCTTCTGGTGAGGGTGAGCAGTTGAGAGGCTTACCTGCAAGTGGCCAAATTTGGAATCACAAAGTCTTTGGTGTCTTTTGTGAAAGCCAGAAAGAGAAGTGCTTGCTAGTTTGGATATCAAAGCTTGTTCAAATGACACACTGAGGACTGATAGAGCTTGAGATGAAAGAGCCTTTTGATTGTTTAGAAGTTGATGCTTCTCAAACTGGTCTGTCAAATGGGAAATGGAGTTTGCTAATATGGGTTAAGAAGCTTTTTGTGAAGAGAGGTTTGTGCTCATGCGACTTTGGGATGAAAGGGAAAGAAGTGTCTTCATGTAGTCTCAAGGAGATGGTGTCGAAGGACTGTTTGGGAGGATCTTAGTAAAGCTAATGGACCTCGCACATTCGGCAAAGAGAGAGACTCCAGGATGGGTAAGGAAGTCAATAGAAGGAAGTCACAGAGGCTTGAAACTGGACGAGATTGAATGGCAGCTGTGCGGGCCAATGCACAAGGCTTGAGGCTGTCTCGAAATTTCGGGAATTAGAAGGAGTGGAGAAGGAGCTTAAACCTCAAGACTGAAAATAGAAGACACTGGGCAGCACCAGAGAGGGTCAATAGGTTTAGGAAACTTCAGGACGAGAGAGCAAGCTTGCCAGAGAATCCTGGAAGGCAAGAGGAAATGATAACCTGGAAATTCATTTCAATCCCTGCAAACCCACTGAGAATGGATGCTCTAGGTGGATCTGCTACAGTTTCGCGATCATACTACGACTCCAAGAGGTGGAGGAGTGCTCACATGAGCTCTGGTGGTCGGACTGAGCAGCTTACCAGACCATATTGATGTGTTCTTGGAAGGAACAAAGTGTGTGCCCGCAAGATTGGAGGAAATGGTAGTCTGGTAGTGAAGTTGTGAAGTCCTTCTCTTGGTCAGTTCCTTGCTCTAACCCTGGGATAGTGCCTTCCACTGTCCACGGCCACTGCCCGCACAAAACTGTAACAACTAAATTATCACGGGATGCTCCCCAAGACGTCTTTCCGTTTTGGGCTTCGGAGAAAGTCCTGGGGAGTGTCTTCCGAGACCTGATTTCGCTCCGCCCACTGGCGCACCGCTTCAAAATCGCGGCAAGAGTGTTTGGTGTTGAAATCTGGGAAGGCTCGGGGGTACTCTTCGCCCCACCAGACCTGGCCAAGAAGTCCCACGTCAACGGAACACATCAGCTGTTGCCGCAGGGTATCTACACAATGTGCTTCTCTGAGTGTCAAGACAAATTTCAGAGAGAAGAAGCTGAGGCCAGACTACCTGAGCAGCTGCCAGATTGGGCACCGTGGGAAGACTCACTGATGTGGGTGCGAAGAATGTCGTCGGCGTTCGCAAATGCTCCCACGCCTAATGCTCGATAGTACTCATAGTTGAAGAACGTAGACTGCCTCAAAAGGTTCTTGTCACAGTCAGCCAGGATACAGCATTTGAATCCCCGGGACGGGGAAAAGACGGGGGCGGTGCAGTACAAGACAGTGTAAGTGGTGGAGCCCCTCCATGTTCACCACAACGCCCCCACCGTACTTGCTCGAAACGCGGACATGGCTTTCTGAGAACTCGGCGACGGTCTCTTGGACGATACCGGGGCGGTCTAGTATTTTCGGGCCTATTGTTAGCAAGCCTCCCCGCAAGGGCACGTCGTCCAGTTGGGGGCCAAACAGTTTACCCCCAAGGCCTCCCACGCAGCGTCGACCTCAGGACTGGCTTGCCTACGATAGATCGTCTCCTTAAAGAACGACCCATTGAATAGAACGGTAGTAGTTTGGGAGTTGGTACCGTCAGGGACTGTCGCCACCAGGGATATCAGCCTTGCACGCCCCTGTAGCCTCCATCGTGTGCCGTACGTATTACTGATGGAACAGAACCGCATGGGCCTTCCACTCGGGAAATTGTCGTCCACCGTCCGAGAACGAAGAATGAAAAGCAAGATATCACAAGGATCGAGGTGAGTAGTGGATGCGCATGGCGAGTTCTGGTGAATTCCTTCTGTAGCTCCAGGGAGTCGTATCTGCTGCTGGAGCTGACGCTGGACTGGGAAGATGCCATGCCATCAATCCATGTGCAGTCAGTTAAAAGGGTTTCATTCGACGCCGAACGCGATTTGAACGGACCAGATCGTTGTCTTCCGTCATATTCGGTATTCATGGTGTGCTGAAAGCTGACAAGCAGGATCTATTGTGCTGTCGATCTAAACGGCCATGGCGCAAGATAGATCTCGACTTGGTGGCTTCCATTCACGGACCACCCTGCCATTTATTGCTCTCAGTATGCGCATATGAGATGTAGAGTACGTCATATGAAGTGTAGGGACTATAAGTGTTGGCCATGCGTCTGTCACAGGCAAGTCCACGGCTGTGGGTTACCGCCGGTGTGACAGACCACATGTGCGCACACAACATGTTCGAAACAGAAGGTCTTTGTTGGCATATCGAATCGTTTGCCTGTCATGTACAGTAATCTGTCTCACCTTTGTGATACCCATCAAGAAAATGTCGGCTGCTTTCACGATGGGCTTCGTGCTGTCGTCAGTCATTTATTTTGTCAGGCACCTGTTGCATCCATTTATTCTCAGGCAGCACGCAGGCATGTCTGCACTTTGGGGAGTCCCAAGGACGATACGGACAGAATCGCTACTGTAGCACCAGACAGCTCCATACCATGATAGATACATACATCAGATACTACATGAGAACACTGACGGGAAATTTCGGTCTGCCCGTGCAGCGTTCGTCCGGCTGCCTCACATGGACACAACTCACGCCATACGTATGTAAGTCGGGGCTAGATTCACTATCTTGAAATCTGATTCCAAATGCAACTGTCCCAGAAGCCTGCTTTTGTGTTGTCATTTGTCTTAGTTTGACGCCGAAAGCAAGCAACTCGTGATCCGAACGTGCAACTGGCGAGGCGACCACATGCAGTAAAAAGTCTCGCCTTGAGACATCCATGGGTGCTCCAACGCGAAGGTCTTTTTCTTTCACAGTACCGAAGTGATGTCCCATGGATACCTAAATTTACCTTTGGCCCACCACTGCCCAGGTGAACTAGCCACTATAGAGGATTTCGGATCTTTCTGCCTTTTGCCCGCCTTCCGCTATGCGTATCTCTAGTTGCAAAGCTATGGGCTTCATGCTCATGCATTCCGCTGCACTGCTTGTCGCCCCAGTCACTGAAGCCACTCCAGAGACAAGAAACAACGGCTATGGACAGACTCTCCGCGATTTGAAGCAGGCGGCCGGCCAGGTGGTGAGGCATATCCTCGGTAGGGACAGGCCCGAGGAGATGATTTACTACGGCGACTACCAGGCCTACGGAAATGTGAGTTCAGCTCTTTCGACATACCTTGAGCCTTGGGAATACCATTTCTGACTAAGGGTGAACACAGTATGGTAACTACGGTGTATATGGAGGCAGCGGAGGGAGTGGCGGTGGCGAATCATCATTATCATCATCATCGACGACGAAACCGACGAGCCAGCCTTCTACAACAAACACGCAATCATCAAGCGTCTCTTACTCGTCTGTTTTGACAGCTAATTCCACAGCATCTTTCGTGGCCACATCCGCCCTCTCGAGCCTACCAACGACTACGACTACCAGCACAAGCACCGTCACAGAGTACCCGTCGAAGACAAGCAGTGCTCTTTCGCTGCCCACAATCATCATATCACAGTCATCACAAAGTCCTGCGCCTGGGGTGGGAGTTGGCTTCTCTCTTCTGATGATTTCCATCCAATGGGTTGCCCTCAACTTCCCCTGAGGGCATATTTCAGGCATACTTCTAAGTGAATTTGTCGGCATTCAGTGGCCTTAATCGTTGGGCACTGATGTTTTAGCGATAGAAGATATCCAGATGCAGAAATCAGACTACAGATAGAGGAAGACACAATTCGTTCTATCCTTATCTACTGGGCTCTATAGAGTGAATTAACAACGCTTCTATGTCTCATATTATATTCTTCAACTCAATTTAAAGCTCCGTGTCCAAGTAGAGTGACGCGAACCGATTCAGCACAATTCAAGGCCACTGCGCGTTCATCTGCGCCTTGGAATTCGGGCCACAACTGCTGATCAGAATATTAGCCGTAGACCACGAGCTTGCCCTAGGCTCCGCGCCCAGTCCCGCGCTAGTACTTACTGTACATCTCTCGCAAGCTAGTTCCAAGTACTTTGGGTTCACGGGTACAAAGTGGACATCAAACGCGAAAGTCACCGATACACAGACACTGTCAGGACTTCAAGAACGGCGCCAACGGCACGCGCTCAGATAGACGGACGTTGTGGACTCCATCTGCCTACTGCAACTGCAGCGCGGCTTGCACACGGCCCACGAGCACGTAGCACAAGCCCTAAGTTCTGCTCTGGGCGAATCACCTTCGCTTTTCGCAGGCAGCAGAGGTCTATCTCGCAAGCGATACGCTCGTTGACAAATTAACGATGTGACTCGAGAGCTCACCGGCACTGACGTCTCTGAACGCGACCAAGCCACAACCCACGTAGAGCCCCCCCTTTAGTGCTGGCTCGTAAACAAAGGCCTCTGGCTCTGATCAGAGTTTTCACTCACCACGAAGCTGTTGGACCTTCGCCTCGCTACTCACTGTGATGAGTGTTTGGGCACCAACTTCAGCCTAGTGACACGAACTCGTGGTCGACTGCCAGAGACTCTGGCTATTGCCAGCCGGGGTTTCAAGGACCAGAAAAGATGGTGTGTGATGACTCCACAGGCAAGGCAGAATCGAGCTTTGCAGCCCGAGTGCTCATGGCCCAATCGTTGAAAATGAAAGCAAGGCTGTGCCGACATGATGCTTTGAAGATCGAACGCCACAGATGCCGTCTGGCTGCCGTCTGGCTGCTGTCTGGCTGCCGTCTGGCCGTTGTCACGTATGCTGTGCCCCTCGAGGATAGCCGCTATCCTGGCCAGATCTCCCTGGAATGTTTCCCGGATTTTGATGCATCCTTGGCCCAATGTGGACCTCGGGAGACAGAATCACACATGCAAACTACCCACGTAGAGCGGGCGACAGGGTGTGAGACTCAAGGACGGCACAAACCCCACTCCCCAAGATAGACTCCGCCCCCTCAGACCTCCTCCATGAGCGACTAGCAGTACCTTGGCAGCCGTTGCGCGAGGCCAACAGTGGCGTGGTGCTCGCGGTCGCGAAATCTTGTCTCCGCGGCTATTACCAGCACAGAACGTGAGCAGTCACATTTCGGGTGCTCTAGCGGCCCGGGGTAGGACTATTTACTAGTATGGATGTTCATATGCATGGGGCGACGGTGCAAAGTCAACACGCGGTATGTGGATGGGCCGTCGACATCTGTCTATATTGTGGCTTGGCTGCGCCGACGTGGTAGTTTCCCAACGCAAAAGTTCGTTGACTGGCTGGATCGATAGATCGTGCGCTCCCAAGCTTGTTGAGGTGGTGTCGAGAACACTTGATAGGGCGCGAGTGAGGCGGCAGAGAGAATTTTTCCGGACCATGGTTACATCGCCCGAGACGTAAGCTGGAGAGAAGTCTCCCCCCTAGGGGACGGGATCTTTCCTTGTCACACCGGTGAGGAGATCGCGCCATCTTTCCTTCGATGTATCGACCCAAATCTGTTTGATATCGCATTGCATAAAATCAGGTATAGACTAGCCCCCATCCCTTCAGAGGTTGGGTTATTGACCAGGGATTCCTGAAGGGGTCGGCAGTTCGTAGAATGAGGAAACATGTAAGAATAATTAAGCTACACATACCAAATATGCTTAATTTCTGCACTTGTTCTCGGCACAGCCGTCGCTGCCTTCATTCATGACTGTTACCTGACTATACGTTGCAACGTTTTTCAAGGGCGGTGACACAAGCCGCACAAAATTGCCCCATTGGACAGCTTTGAATATCTTGTTTGTCCACTTTGTTTTCACTCGTATCCTTGACAGCCAGTTGTCATGGCCACAAATGCACAACTCGTTCGAATCCGCCACACGCCGATACTCCGTGCTCCTTACCAATCAGTCACACAACTTGTAAGGTGATGATAATGAACCAGGCATGTATGCGGCACAGAACCGCCACGAAAGACTACAGCGCCATCACATCTTGACTTTGGGCCCGGTGGTGCTTTCCGGTTGCAACCTTCCCGTCGCCCTACCCAAGCCAAAGGGTGTGCTCGCGAATCGAGCAGGGCACCTGCAAACATGCACGGAGGACACGATCGCAGGACACACCGGTCACCTGTCAGTAATGTTGGTTCAAGGACCAACTTCCTCAGCCATGGCATCACGAATATTAAGCGCCCGCGGCTGTTTGCCCAGTCACCAACGGCCACAGCTGGGCCTGACCACCCTCTTTGTTCCACAAACCCCGAACACTAACCATGTATCACCAAGGTTTAAGGAACCACCCCTCGACGACGGTCGTTGGGCTGAGTCAGACGTATGTTTTTTCTTTTTCTTTTGTGGGGGGGGGGGGGGGGGCGGGGGGAAGCACGGGCACATGGGGGGCAAGGCCGCGGGAAAGGGCCGGCGGGCTACCAAGGGCGGATACCTGG
>PYFS01003514.1:0-71250 GCA_003671545.1 Ophiognomonia clavigignenti-juglandacearum | reverse complement strand
GGGGGGGGGGGGGCGGGGGGGGGGGGGGGGGGGGCGGGGGGCCCCCGCCCCCCCCCCCGGGGGGGGGGGGAGGGGGGCCGGGGGGGGGGGGGGGGGGGGGGGGGGGGGGGGGGGGGGGGGGGGGGGGGGGGGGGTTGAAGAGGGTGGTCACACGAAGTTATATGCGGACAAGGTCACAAACTGCACATTCCCGTCTGTGGCGGCGGCGGGCCGCTGGTATGGTGTGTTTTGTGTCCGTGACACTGTGTCTGAGGCTGTGTACCCAGTCAGGCGGGTCAGGATGAGACAAAGACGCGATGGAGACGGGTACTGTGTTCGTTGCGTTGTGCCGACTTGTTAGAAGCCCGTGGCTTGAGCCTTGTTGTGCTGCTTTCCCCGGTCCTCCATGCCCTCCGGCAATGAATCTTCGGATGAGCACTGGTGGCTGTTAAGGTTATTAGACTGGCATATTGGTGGACTGATCTTTCTGGAGGAGGTCATACACTTTCGAATACGATACCAGAAGGTTGCCAGTATCTCGTGGAGGATATCCCTCCCCCCGGCCCCTAAACTAAACGAGGTAACACGAAAGTCCTCTTCTATATTGTAGCGGCGTTGGCCTGTGCTGCTATTTCAGGACTGACAGTCTGCAACACAACCTCTCAACCAGCACCACCACCGCCTGCCTGCCTGCCCCTCGGATCTCACTGCCGTCGGAACATTTTCCGCCCCACTAGCGTCGCATCGCCAATCTGCAGCCCTCTTCTGCCCTATGCGTGCTCGGGAGTTTTATGCGTGGTTGGCATGGCATGGCATGGCGGTCGTTCGGCTGCTTCCCAACAACTTTCCGACTGGATAGAGAGATCCTTCACGTGCGAGAGATACTCCTTTCGCCTAATGGACAAGAACGGGGTGGTGCAGCGAGACACAAGAGATGGCGGGGGAGGGGCCTGGAACCCGATCGCCCGGTGAACGAGGGCCTGGGATGGCTGTGTCACTTTGTGTGTGTGTGTGTGTGTGTGTGTGTGTGTGTGTGTGTGTACGGGGAAAGATCGAGGACGGTGCTGCTTGGGAGGGTCCGTGGCACCGAAGTCCGGGCACGGTCTGGTGGGCGGGCGGGCGGATGTAAGACATCGACCGTGGTCGGTGGGTGGGCGGGCAGGGTCTTGTGTTACGATAGGCAGGATTTTTGAGCACATTGTCACATCATGTCACGAGATGGAAAATAAAGGCCGGGGTCCAGCAGACGGTAGAGGTGGATTGTCAAGTGACCGAAGAAGCGCGGGTGAAGATCGGAGGCTCACGGATAACTTATTTCGTCGTGAATATATTGCACAAGCAGGGAGGTGATGGCTTTTGGCTGAGCACTATTGTCATCGAGGCGAGCAGCGTGAGCCCGCGGCAGAATGTCATCCACCAACTATATGTGACACAAAAGGTCACTTGAGGTTGTTGTGCATGTCAAGTCTAAACTGGGTGAAAAACGACGTCTGGACCCGAGCGGCACTGCAAGATTATTATCCGCCCTGTCCGGCCGTATGAGCTTGTCATTAGAATAGTATGGCTGTCTTCAGACATTTTTGAGGATTCTCATGGTCAAAACAACTTGAATGTTCGTTGCGACACTTTTGTGGCTCACTTCGTAGTTTTGGTTTGGGCATGGACTTGTAGGTTTGTATAGGGCTTCTGGTTCACAGAGCCTTGGTTTCCAATATGCATTAGATAGGGAAGACGAGGGCTGATGAATGTGCACCAGTTCATGGCTGTGATCACTCTCACGGAGGTGGAACGCCTGCCATAGTCTCGAACAAATCGTGTATACTCGC
Source organism: Ophiognomonia clavigignenti-juglandacearum (assembly GCA_003671545.1). NCBI lineage: Eukaryota > Fungi > Ascomycota > Sordariomycetes > Diaporthales > Gnomoniaceae > Ophiognomonia > Ophiognomonia clavigignenti-juglandacearum. The sequence continues at coordinate 69,445 of PYFS01003514.1, read as the reverse complement.
TCCAGGCCACGTAATGAGCTCACCAGTGAGTCCGATTTACTGAAACCGCTTTCCGCAGAGTGAAGAGCTGGACCAAGTATCGCCAAGCGGCCGTCTGGATACACGAGCTCGCAGGCGGCACCAATTTGGCCGTTGAATTCAGAAATGGGCCATGCTGTCTCTTGGGAAGGTTCATACTGCTCACCACGACGCCTACCGGGTACGCAGTTCAGGAACAGAGTCAATCACACTCGACCTTGCCGCCGGCCTCACGGTACCCGGCGCGCGTTGGCTGTCTCTTCTCCCCTCCTGTAGCCCCTCGTCCAGCGGCCAGGAACGCAACGCAACACTACTGCCCGTACTCCCCCTCATCCCAGCGACCCAGCTCCCACGGTCCGCAAATCGCCGCCCCAGCACGAAATCCGCCGCGGCAGACGCAGAAGCATCCATGTTACTGCCTCCACTACAACAACCACCACCACCACCACCACCACCACCAGCAGCAGCAGCGGTGCCGCTTTCCAGATCTCCGCCTGGTGGGGGTGACTGCTGCCGGCCAGTCGTCTTTCGCTGGGGTGGGTCTTGCCACCGCTTGGGCAAAAACGTCGTGTACATGATCTCGCGGAAGTGCGCGGTCGTGCCAAAGGTGAAGAAGACCAGCGCGCTGGCAAAGGCGCTGGGGATGAGGAGGGCGAGGTTGCGGGTCGCGTAGGCGGCGCTGTAGTCTGGTGTGGGCGCAAGAGCCGTGCGTGCCATATCGCCTTGGGCGGTGACTTGGATGGTGATGGTGTCTATCTCGAAGATGCTGCAAACGTGTGTGGTGGGGAGAGTCAGTCAGGGGTGGGGGTCCCTTGAACAGGCCCTGTTTTGTACGGACCTTCGGTTGAGGTCTTGGGAATGAGGAACTTACACCATGAAGAAGAAAGCGACGGAGAAGCGCACCAGGAGCCAGTTGTCGTATATGCCCGCGTGGTGCTGGGCGGGCATCCCATCGGCAGGCGCGTCGTCTTCAAGGCGGTAGCTTCGCCATGTTGTGTGGCCGTCCACGTGGTGTGTGGCCACTTCCCAGGACTTGAGCTCTCTTCGTGTTTGTATGTACTTGATCAGAATCATGAGTAATCCAAAGGCGCCGCCGGCGACGAAACTGAAATCTGTGAGGAAGATGGAGTCAGTGGATGGGAGGACCTCGATGCCCGCTGCGAAGGCCTGAGTAGGGTCTAATAGGGATTCGATGACTGTGGCCTCTTTACATACATGGTGTATCCAACAGGAAGTAGAATAGAGGTGGTATATTCTGGACAGCTTCCAGATGCACGAGACTGAGGAAGATGATGGGGACGACGACTGGTTTGAAGAAAAGCATCAGTCACCTGCAGCTCATTCGTGTGACAAGTGCTGAGAAGGCACCACGGTTGCTGGCCATAGCGTCCGCGTTGAATGAGGCTCACTTGATATGATCTTGCCCACGTTGTTCACCAGAATCCAGTCTGCCCACTTAGCCCACCCGTACACTGCCTGAGTGAGGGAGAGGGACCTGGACGAGGTATCAGATGGTTAGCAGATGGGAACGGTCCAGGCACGTAGGAAGAAAACGGCATAGTAGGAAGACTGACCAGAAGCAAGCTTGCCCTGCTGCGACAGTCTCGCTGCCATACCCTGTTTGACTATAGTGTCAGCACCGAGGTCGATCACGTGGAGGCAAAGCTGGTTCGTGATATAATAGTAGAGAAGCCCATACTGATAGCCCACAGAACCAAGTCCAGCCCATTCGCACCGCCGCTAGCAGAAAGGAGCGGATTACCGACGTTCGCCTTGATATGGTTGAATCTCGCCGTCTGCATATCCACCCAGTATCTGATGGCCCAAGGTTGTAGCCGTCAGAAATGCAGATCCAAGGCCACTGTGAATACTTCTAGACCCAGAGTGCCAACTCACATGCTATCGTATATCTGCTGTGTGATACCGACGGTGACACAGATGAGCAAAAAGATGGTGATTATGCCAACATCTACAAAATAGTCAGCACGAGAGACAACGACTCCCAATGATCAGCGACCTTTCATGTTGTGAACGGAACGAAATGCACCTACGACTGAAAATCTGCCGACTCGTCCACAGCAACCACAGCATCAACAGATTGCACAAAAGACACACGAAACTGTACACCAGAATCGCAACCGCGGCGCCACATGCGTCTGGCGGCAGCTGTGGCAGCTGTGCCATACGTCTTCTTTTTTCGAACGGCCCAGTCCCCGGGCTTGTGAGGTCGTACGTGAAAGACGGCTCGGTGTCGACCACGATCTGAGATCTCGCGCGCGAGTCACGCTGTTCTCCCACGAATCTCGAATCTGGTTTGAGCGGGCTGAAGTGGATCGCCACAGGGGTATCGATACTTATATTTACGGAAAGGAAAGGAGAGAGATAGAGAAGGAAAGATGTGACATGTCAAGATCAGAATAAAGTCAGAGAAGCTTGCCAGTTCTGCCGTTGACAAGAAATGCAAATCCTCCCATTGGAGGTGGAGCCATGCTTATTGATCTTGCGCGGACATCGCGGGGAGACCAAGTCCTTCTCACATTTCCCTGACGGACCTTCCACGGTTCTCGCTGCGCCTCGAAGGCATCATGGAACGAACCATGATGAAGAAGTTCAGTGGGAAATTTGCCAGGACTTCAGGACCTTGCGCTATCCTCGCGCAGCATCCGAAGGCACAATTAAGCGTGAATGGGAAATTCCGGACTGCCGTGGCGGGGAGGCTAGGAATTTCGACAGGTGGAGTTCGCGTGGGGAGGGACACTGTGAGACGAAGGCACAAGTACTGCCTGAGATTATAGATAACGTCTCGAAGGCCTGAACCTCATTAGCCTGGCCCAACCACCAAGAGGCAAAAGCACATTCATATGCTCCGCCTGTTCCGCTAAGGACTTGGGTTATATATGCTTGGATCGATGTGCTGCTTGGTGGGCTGGTTTGTGATGCTGCAGTGATGCAGCAGAGCAGTCCAGGGCTGAGAACATCTAGGGCTGAGGTTTACAAGGGGTCGATAAATCACGGCTATCGCCGCCGAAGCACGACGCTCAAGCTTTCTTGGTCGCGAGATGCTTGATTAGATCCACAATTCCAAGCCGAAACGGTCTGTTCCGCATTGGTCCCCGGAGGTTTCGGTCCTATGGCTCCCTAGCCATTCGGTGGGCTTAGAATTTTATGCCGTCCAGGGGCTGGAGCATAGGGGTGTTCAAAGTAGCTGATGCAGACTGACATCAGCAATCAGCAACTATGAATAAGGGCGAGAGGTCCTTCTTCGGCCCTGCGGCCGAGAGCCGGAAATGCATGATGCATGAAGCTGGAGTGGAGCTCTTGAGAGGTATAGATCCGACACCTCGGTACCGACGACGTGCCGCGTTCACAAGATGAGAATTGTCGAGGGCTAGACCCATCCATGATAATGACCGACGAGTTTCGGAGACGCAAGTGACAGGATGCTCTCTGCTGCTCAGTATCGGAAAGGAAAGAGGTCAAGCCCTAACAACTCATACCGGGCCATTAGGCGTGACAATGCAAGCGTGGGAGCGGGTCGGAAAGCTGTTCTGAGTGATTACGCCGCTCGCAGCGGACATTTATTTTGGCAAGGCCTGTGACAGGTTGTGACAGGCCGGGGTAGCAAAGGTAGGTACAGTATCGTCAAACCTGTAAGAAGTTGTAACATGGTGTAAGCCAAAGGACCGCATAGTAGATGCCGTCATCCAATTCCAAGCCTCTTCGACAACCCACGTGGACGGCTCATATCGGCTTGCCAGCATCGAAAAGCTCGTCTGCCAGCTTGGGCACCAGGATGAAATTTCCAGGTCCGTCCTCGTCCAGTGTCGCAATCCAAATGCCGAGCGGTGGGAGGGCTCAGAACACACAAACCATAAACGTACCTGCACCCTCACACCCCCCGACTCAAGAATGCCTCCGCCCCGTAAACCCAGGCAAAATCTCCTCGCCGTCCGTCTCGGCATAACTCCGCACCTTCGCCTGCTGCCACGTCTGCTTCAGCTTCGTAAACTCGCCCATCGTCGGGACGCGATGCCCGCCCCGCTCAAACTCGTTCTGCGTGAAGCCCTCCCGCTTCAGCCGCGGCGAGTCCACCGTCGCCAGCACCAGGTCGTTCTGCGGCCGCGCAAAGTACAGCAAGCCCAGGCGGTCGACGTGCCGCTGGTCCTTGGGCGGCAGCGACACGCGGTGCACCGTGCTCTTGATGTAGTTCCCCGTGAGGAAGCTCAGCGCGTCGCAGGTGTTAACGGTGAGCGACCCGTCGAGCGGCTTCGCCCACTTCCAGCCGCCCGTGACGTGGTCTTTGACTTGGAGCGCGGCTACCGGCTGCCGGAAGAGGAGCGTGATGGTGCCGAGGTCCGTGTGGCCGGGCGACCAGAGCCCGTCCGAGAGCTGGGACTGCTCGGCGGGGGAGAACTTGCCGTATTTCATGTAGCGAAGGTGGGATTCGTCGTGGACGTTCCATTGGTGGACTTTGGTGAAGAAGTCTGGGGGAAGCTCGAGGGCGAGGGCGATGAGGTGGTTGAGGGGGTCGAGGACTTTGTCGTGGAGTTCCTGGGGGAGGGTCAGTGTGTGGTGATTCTTCAAGATGGGCCTTGCGCTAGCCGCGTTCTGTCTGCGGAACCTACTTTGGCGAAAGACTCAATCTCCTCCAGGTTATCCTTCAGCAGCTGCGGAATAGGCTGTGTGATGTGGCCGTCCTTGGTAGCCATGTTCCAGACTTCCGTCTTGTCGTAGATGCCGCCGCTTAGCAGCCGACGGCCGGCAGGCCGGTAGCCATTGTAGTCGCCCGAGTCCAAGTCAGGCTGGTACTTTAGCTTCTCCTCCAAGGGCAGGTCATAGAAGGCGCTGCCGAGAGCGAACTGCCTGTCGACCTTCTCCTGTGAGATGCCAAAGTTGGTCACGTAGAAGAAGCCCTTTGTGCGGATGGCCTCGATGAGGGTGTCCGTGAGCTCTTTGATACCCTCTTCGGTGCTATACTTGGACAGATCGACGGTGGCCACTGGGAAGAGATGTTAGAGGCAGTGCACATCTACTTGGTAGGGATGGAATGCAACTCACGGTCAGCCCAGTTCAGATCCTCCTTCGTCTCGGGCACGTAGTCGTACTGTGAAATTGTGGTGGAGTGAGGCATGGTCACTTGATTTTCCGAGGCTTTCCTGAATCGGGTGGACAGTGGTCGATGAGAATGAAGCGAAAGTTCTTATCCCAAGTGGCACTGCGGGCCTATATACCGTAGTAGATTTCGACCGGGCCTCCAGAACTCCGATTTCCCCCTCACGCGCCGTCACCACACAACGGGCCGGTGCCCACTTGATCTCGGATGTCGGGGTGCTGACCTATAGTCGACAAAGCGGCGGTTTTGCGTGCTCAAATTCGGAGATGGCGCCACGGGCATGATGTTGACGTGCTTATCAAATTGCGAATTGCGCTTCTCGCCATTTGGCGGCCGCAAGATCAAAGAGAATAATTTCCAAATACAGACAACTATTATGCAAGAGACGTGTGAATATTCCCACGTCGTATCCGTGGTACATCTTGTCCCGCTACGTGTGCCAGCCCAATAATGCGCCTACTGACGCTCCGGCGCCCAAGGCTTGGAGCTGCAAGAAGCTAGAAATGTGCAATCGCGGGGAAAGGCGCCATGCTTCTCAGACAAACAACAATTGTCTTATAAGGCAGCCCACAGAACTGAAGTTCACTGTTCTCGTCAGGCGTCTGTCGACCCGCGACAGCCGGATATGGGTTTGACCGCTGGGGCCGACAGGAGTAATGAGAGTCGTGTACTTAGATGCGTCCACATAGCACTTTATGAAGACCTCCTCTTCATTCCGGGCGTGCACAAGTCGCGCGCCATTTAGCAAAGTTACGAATTGCCAGCAGACCGGAAGGCAACCAGTCTACGGCAGAAAAAGTGCAGCTTGTCGAGGCTTGGCCAGGAGAGTCCGAGGCTGCCATTGCTTCATAACATCGATTAGCAAGCTCGCCAGGAGAGGACAAACAACTGACTCATGAGATGTGCCAGAACTTTCTGGTCGATGAGATTCCACTACCTCGCTAAGCTACCGGGTACTTAGTAGGCGTGTGGTACTGGCATACAGCAGCCCTGCATCGCACTCATAATGGTGCTTCAGATCCCCTCAATGCGATAGCCAGTGTGAGGCGTCTGTTCAGAGGATGGGGCATCCACGCCTCTTTTGCGCATGTGTCGTCTTTGTGCTCTCGGGGGCACACGGTATCATATGGCGCAGACGTCGGAGTCTGACTGGTGTAACCCAAGAACAGTCTCAATGTCCCCCAAAGAGATGTGGCGACCTGCGCGACAGAGTAGACCGTATTCATGAATAGGCTCGGCATGTTGAATGACTAGAAGCCTTTTGTCATTGAGTCTCCCCCAAAGAGATGTGGCGACCTGCGCGACAGAGTAGACCGTATTCATGATTAGGCTCGGCATGTTGAATGACTAGAAGCCTTTTGTCATTGAGTCTCGACCGAAGTCATCCGACTAGTGGCTGGTTTTGAGGCGAATCCGACGACTGATGGTCGGCTCAGATCCAGACTTTAGACCAGATGGAGTAGTCCTCCTCCGAGCCTCTGTACAGAAAGTCGTATTTGTAGACTGCGAAGAATCCCTCTTTCTTGGTGGGTTCTTGGAACCTCTTCTTGAAGCTGGCAAAGGCGATCTGTGGCACCAGTTCTCTGCCCTCCGGATTGAGGGTCTTACTGTTGGATAAGGCTCTGACGGCATTGTTGTGCTCAGCCAGCGGAAGGTTTTCGGCAAACCATACGCAGTGGATAGGAACGTCTTCCTTCTTGGCCAAGTTGATCCAGTGCGAACGGGTATCGATATCGGCATTGGTGTTGTCCACACATACAGACGTGCGTGCCTGCAGGTGCTCCCGAGCCCTCCGGATACAATTTTCCCTAGACTTTTGTATATCCTGGTTGACTCTGGCGTAGCCTTTACCCTCGAAGTACTTCCAGTATAAAGTGGATTTGCCTGCGCCCGGAGAGCCGCAGAAAAGAACAATTCGCGTATTCTCGTTATCAGAGGCCAGCTCCTTGATGAAGTCGGGCTCATGTGTATGGGGACTCCAATCTCCGAATTGGCTTAGCTTAAGAATTCGCGTAAACGACCTTTCTGGAGGCGGCGTCTCTAGAAAGCACTCTTCGGGGGTCAAGTACTTGATTGCGGCGTTGCAAGCCAAGTCGCGGTCGGAACAGGCGAAGTCTTTGGGAAGAGCCGTCAGCACATCCTTGCTCACAGGAACCGCGTCCCGGCCCCCAGCATCGCCTACAAAGAAGCTCGCTTCATTGTCCACGTCTCCCTCGACCAGGTCATAGTCGTCGCACATTTCGTGCCACATGCCCAGCCGCGGCTTTCGAAAGATGTCCTTGGCAGTTGCAGCGTAGACGGAAATTGGTATGTCGAGCTGGGTCAGAATCGCTTCGAGCTTCTGCTTCCAGGCGGGCAGACGTTTAGGTGTCTTTGGGGACTTGATTTTGGGGTCTTGCCGCAAAGTAATGCCACCCTGGTTGGAAAGAATCACAACGCGGTATCCATCTTCATAGTATTTGCGCACGACTTCTGGAACACGTGGGTTCCACCATATCCAATCCTTCGGGTCATCGCTCCATTTCTTCTGTGACGCGATCTTGATCAGGGTGCCATCAAGGTCGAAGGCGGCGATCTTGTTTCGCTTGACTGAAGGGTCCTCTGCCCCGTCGCTTTTCTCATACCTGCCGACTAGGAGTGTAGGAACCGGAGCGTTCTTGGCGCTTCGCTCGGACCAATTGACTTTCGGTTCGATCTTTGGTTTTTGGGAGACGGGTGTGAAGAAGTTGGCGACAGTGCTGGCTGCACATCGAGGTGAATTAGCACGTTGGAATCTGACGACGTGGACAAAGATATGAACAAGGTGAGCGGCAGCTCCACGCACCGTTCAAGCTGCCTGGAACCTTTGCTTTGACGCGCTTGGTGGGAGGTGGTGAGATTGATCTGTCATTGGCGTCTGTTTCTGCGGGGCGTTTGTGGGCTGGTTTAGACGGTCCGGCTGGACTGCTCGTTTTGTTGGGGAACGCGCCAGACATGATGTCAACCACGACAGAAGATGAGAAACTGGAGTGTCTGTATTGCCGGTATTGCCGGGGCACCTTTGTGGTTGCTTCGAGGAGCACCCGGTGGCAGAATATAGTCGGGCACCGCATTAGAATCTGGGGTTCAGAATGCAGACGGTGATATCGCGACGTAGCAGCCGAGACGCGACTTGAAATGGAAGTTGCGCAAGAGACAGGGATATCCATGCTGACGCAAAAAAGGGATTATCCTTCCTTATTCCGACCTCTGCCTCAACGCAAAGTCTTTAAGCCATCACTATCACAGACCAGAGCGTTGTTAATCATACAAAATGTAGGCTATTTGTTCAATCTTTTGAATAGCATGGGAATTTGCACCTATTTGGCAGGTGCAAGTATCAGCTGCGAATACCAGCACACAGGCAAACTAGCTTATATGAAGTGCCTACTCCAGGCTCAACACACGATACCTCAAAAGCAATGGAGAAAATGCACAGAGGTGTTGTGTTGTGTATGGGTTAATTACCTGACTCTGCATCTTGCTCAGCTGGCCTAACTTACAATTTGCTAGCTGCTTGGAGGGTGGAAAACCACCATTTTCGTAAGGGTATCGAGTCCTGCCTCTCCGTTTTCCCAAAGGTGTGTAGGCAGTTATCCCCCGAATATCAACTTCAAAATAATTCTGCTGTTTAGAAGCTGTTCTCACTGTCCGTCTCTATTTCAAGTGAAGAATGATGTCAGAGCAGAGCGGCAGGCAAAGTGAGCACCAGCTCTGGCTTGAGTGATCCGATCCGTTCGGTAGGTCGAACGTTGCGCAAGTCAAGCCACGAAACGGTACGGAGTACTCCGGACGGATTAGGTGTGATGAATTGAATGTGCCATCGACTCGTGATCACAAGCTTGACACTGTCGCGATTGGCTTTTGTTCTAATGTAGGTTTATTGGCAGCGTGATCGCAGGGAATCGCCAAGGATAGGTAGCGAAGATGTACCCCGTACGGAGTGCACAGAATGTTTGTTTATTGGTGTTTTGTGGAGGGAAACATTCGCATGTGGTGTGGATGGTCGACAGCAGCCCGAGGTAGGGCTGATGTTACACAATCACGGGGTACATAGTACGTTTTCGGGGACTCGTCTGGGGAAGATCGGGGAGTTTGAGACTTTGCATTGACCGGGAAAAAGACACTACTTTACGTCTCACACATGATCCGCTAGAAGCATTGGTGATGAAGGAGTGAAATATTGTTCGATGCCCAGCAGTGCCAGTCCAAGATTAGATTACCCACGAGAATGACGAGTAAGGTCTTTATCGAGACGGGTGATTGCGGGGATAACCTGGAGATATGCAGGAGCCGTGGAGCGCTCCCGGCAGCAACTTCTTTTACTGGCACATGTGGGTCGACAAAGCCGAGGAAACAGGCCATTTCCACCTGCACAGCTGCACAAGGGGCCGGACTTCGGAGAAGCTTTCAGTGTGGAGATGGCCTGGAGAGCGCCGGGAATGCACCTGAGAGAGCTGCCAAGGCCAAGGCTCTAGCACGCAACTTCCCTGTCCGACGCTTGTGATTTTCCAAACCACATTTGCAAAATCCGAAATTCATCCGCTGCTGGTGAATTATACCAACTTCCTCCTCCCCTCTTCTGCACCTCCTCCTGCAATCCTGCATTCCCTCAACTGCTCACTTCTCGTTCTGCCTACTCTTCTTCAGTCACCAAAATCCACCATCCAACTTCAACAAAGCTCTGCACATCAGTGAATCATTGTCGAGGCCGAGTCCATCACATCGTGGACACCCCGCAGTTCTCCCACAGCCATTCTTCTGCACCGAGGCACCAGCTGAACCGCTAAGCCCGCCTTCTTCGACTACATTTTCCCATACACCACATACACAATGTTTGCTACCAGAGTCCTCCGCCAGGCAGCTGCCCACGCTGAGCGGGTGCCTTCAATCAAGTTCCTTGGAAAGCGCTCCATTCCTTGTATGTAGTGTCCCCTTCACTTCACCCACTTCACCAGGCGCAGATAAGCCTGTCTTCAATCTGATCTACCCACCTTGACTCTCCAAACGACCAACGCTGAACATGGCCCCTAGCGTCCATCGATCACACCCCTCAACCACACCCCGCCAGCCCTACCCACTCTCTCCCAGCCGACTTCACCAGCTCCCACTCCTCTTTCTCCGAGTACCGCGACCGATCACAGCAACACGGCCCTCTGCGCCGCACCTGGGGTCGCACCGCCGAGGGTGGCATCGGAGGCACCTCTGCTGCTGAGCTTGGCTCTATCAAGCCCACAAACGGCATGTTCTTTGACCGCGACGAGCTTCCTGCGCGCTTCCGGCGGCCGGTCTGGTCCGCGGAGGAGATTGAGGCTATCGAGAGCGGCGGCGCTACCATGGCTGCCTGAGGGAGGGGACGCTTCTAGACGGCGGGCTCTGAGGGGACTGCTGTGTTTGTATTTCAGAAAACTCTAAACGCAGGTTGGGTATCCAGAAGGCTTGGGCCACGGATTTGGCGGGCATTGGCGGTGTTCTGTTAGTGAGCACTTTGTTGTCAAGTTGCGAACTATCTGGGAACGGGGCATCCTGAATTGGTACGATGCGGGCACAGGGCCTGCAACGAGCACTGCCGCATGAAGATGGGCGAGGAAGCACTGCTCCGGTGCTTCCGGATAATGGCGTTGGGGTACTTCACTGCGTGCCCTTGGTGTATCATAGGCTCAGCCCATCACCAGCGGTTCGCTGGCCACAAGTGTGTGCTGCAACCGCGTTATGTCATGTACCATATCAGGCGCAGCAGCCGAGGATCCCTAGGCACCACCAAAATGGTATTCTGCTCTTCAGGACACAGATCAACCCGCATAGCCAAATGCAAGGCGACCGGTGATGACTTATACGTCGACTTTTGTGACGAGGCTCAGGCCAAGAAAAGCTGTAGAGGAGGGAATCTTGTACCGGCTGAATTCCACTGGTTGGTTTTCGGTGGTGGGAAATCTAGAATTTGACTGATTGATAGCATTTTACAGGTGTACTGCCGACCAGGTAAATCCAAGACGCAGGGACGAAAGTATCAGGACGCGGCCATTCCTCGCGTCGAAGACCAGCAAACCGAATCTCAACAGCTCTCAAACCCTCAACGTTTCGTCCACAGCAACAGCCACAACAACCCACTTACCCAAATCCGCTGTCACCGTCTTCAGCCCAACACTAAGCCAATTCGCCTGAAGCCACATGTCCAGCTTCCCATTAATACCCTCGCCCTCCGCAGGGAGCCTATCGCCCCGAATTACACGTACACCAGTGGTGCAACCAGTGGTGCAACCAGCGGCGTGTGTAGCACCCTCACGAGCCTTTGGTTTGGCCAAATTGAAGGTCCCGCTCTCATGGTACCAAGGATTCGCCAGCGACGTAGCCACTGTCGGATAGAGGAAGTCGAAGACCTGGCCGACGTCTTCCGCAAAACACGGCAATCCCTTCTTGTTGCAGACGGGAGAGGTGATGAACCTCACAGGGTGAGGGTGGGGTGTACCTGTCCGGCTATGGTGACTCGTTAATGTTCTGGGGACGATGGACTGTGGTCCTGCGATGTCTGATCGTTTCGAAGGTGCTTTCAAGTTGCGCCAGTTTAATCACTTGAAAGAAGGCCAGACTCAGCCCAGCCTCTCGCATTAGGTATCAATATCCCGTTGTCCCTGAGATATGGTTGACCGTGCCTTGAAAGTGTGACTGCTTCGTCCAATGCACCTAACTGTTCAGCGATGTTTGAGAAGAAGACCCAGCATACGGTTATTTGACTGAGGATCACTGGTGCTCTAGACGCCGCCACGAAAGTGGCCAGCGTTGACTCTAAATGCTGGCACCGAGGTTTGTAGGAACTTGCATCTTGCTCGGGGACACTTTGGACCAGCAGCTTTCGCTTTGAGGATAGTTGAGCGCCTGGCAGGTTCTCACCAGTCGCGTTTGCCGCGGCCGGTAATCGGTAGTCAGCCCCTCCTGCATCGCTCCATAGCCGTCCAGGCGATGCCCCTGCGAAGAGGTCGCAATCCCGAGCTTTGGATGTGGGAGGCTCGAGGTCTGGTCGTCGCAGCCCCCACTGGTGGAAATACCACTCAACCGCACTGAACGCCTTGATTGACCAGAGCTTGGGTCTGCTTTTTCAGGCACACGACGGCATTGATGAAGATATGCAGCCTCGGAGCCTTTGAGAGGGAACTGGTAGTCACCGGACACGGGACCGGCGGGTCGTCAAACGGGCTGGCGTGCTCGTTGCAGCGCGGCGCCTGTCGTACCTCGAGATCTCGGCGGCAGAGATGGATGAAGGAGCAATCGAGTAGCTACAAGACAAACGATCGAGTAGCTGCACTGCGGCGCGAGATGGCCGTCAAGATCCTCTTCAGCACAGAGGTGCTCAAGTGAGGTCGCACCGCATGCGGGAGTTTCTGCCTCTAACGTTTCTCGCTACCATTTCGGTTCCGAGGAGTTGGGCTGTCACTGTCATCTACAGTAGCACCATACTGTGATACCGGCACCTTGAGATCGGTCGTGGGGAGAGATCGGAGGATTGGTGGTGATAGCGGTCTGTATCTGCAGATAAGTAGGGATCTGGAGATGGTAAGCCAGGCCACCAGGCAAGGTTGAGTGCCTTCCTGAGCGCCCTTTCTCGTCACCTTCTTTTCGAGATCCCGAAAGCATTAACGGGTGATATTCAACGTCTAGTCCTGGCCGGTTGGAGGTTGAGCATGCTTCTTCACCACATCAGCTGGCTCTGCGTTGTGTGTACCTGTATCTCAAACTCGTACGAAGCGTAAGCGAAAGGACCTTTGGCGTTGGGCAAGAAGGCGGCCCGAAAGCAACCACGAGATGTGAGAGGGTCACTGGTAAATAGCAGCAACTCTGAGAACTCGGTCCGTCCTGGCGGCCAGTTCTCCTCAATGCGAGGACGTCTGCATAAATAAGCCCTTGGTTCACAGTGTCAATGGATGGGGTGGAGATGTAGCGTTGGATCATGTCGTGACGAGTCCACGCCTTTTCGGTCCGACTGTTTGAGGTTCGTCCCAAAGACTGAAAACTTGGAAGAGAGAGATCGTTTTGTGGGCAATACTCCAGACTTTTCCCCAGCTTCCCCAGGTCCACTGCAGAGAAAATCCGGAGTCAAGCCAGGCACTGCACATGCCAGGTTGGCCCCTGGTAAATGATGATCCGTTGGACGAGCGCTGATCCGCGGTGGAGAACCCATTGGCTCGGCCTCATTGTGGAGCCACTGTGAGCTGCTGACCTGGAAGAACGTGGATCCCTTCCCCAGTTAACGGTCCACAATCTCCAGACTTTGGTCTCCCCCCGGACTCCTTCTCCATGGGGAAAGAAAGTCTAGAAGACTCGTGACACACCGACTTCACTCCCCATCGTCTTTGACAAGCGGCACCTGTCGCCGTGCCGAGGCCAACAAGTGGCCGGGTACCCAAGCCACCTCGAATGTTATTTATACCTCCAACTCAGGAGATCCTTTGTTCATCGTCGGCGGCGCGGCGCGTCAGACGACCACCCGCCCGGCCACCAACGCGATCCATACGAGAAGCAAACTGCACTGTACTGTACTGTGGCAAAGTACAGCGATCCGGAGATGGGCAGCCGGAGCAGGTGGCAGTGGATCCACCCACCGGCAGCCTCATGCCCTTTGATTTCCTGGGGACAGGCACAAGACAGTGTGTCGGGGCTTGACTTTGGCTGGACGGGGTGGCTTGTTGGCGGCGGGCCTCACCGCACTGGACTGACTGCTGCAGGCCCACCTCTGATGGCAGCTTGGTTGGTTTGACCGAGGTTGTGGCTTGATGACATCGTGTATGTTTTGCGTTTAAAGCTTTGCCCTGCGTCTTGGCTGCGAAGACTCTTGCCGAAGGTCAAGCATTGAGGCTCGGCTTGGAAAAGAGCTTGTCCATTGACACGCGCGGTGCCAAGGCGATCATCGATTTGTTTGCGGGTGAGGGTGGGCACTCGTCGCCAACGACCTCTCATCCAAAGGCTTAGCTTTTACGAAGTGGTCTATGTCTTTCAAGTCTCGCCGGGCAGAGCATCTTGATTGTCTGCTTGCCGTCAGGCCTCAAGGTACTCTTGACGATCGTGCTCCAGGTCGCACTGAACCAGCCCAAAACCCCCCTTGAGCGCCTGGGCGCATATCTCTCGGATACTTCCACAGTTGTACAAGTACCCCAGACTTTCACCGCTGGTAAGAGTCGGCCCTTCATAAGACGGGGATACCACTCCGTTCTTGTACTGTACTTTTCTCCAGATCCTGTCTGTCACCCCACCATGGCTTGCATGAGCATTTCCACTGCCATCCTGGCATCCTGCAGATTCAATCAAATCATCTTGTTCCTTCATGACCTCGCTTCTTCAGGGCATGTGCCAGGCTGGGATCCGGGATATGTCAGGTTGCACTGCTTCTGCATCCGCCCACTCCTCTGGGTTGATCCTCTGGAGAAAATGAGACTGTGTGGGGCAGCATAAGTAAGTGTAGACGATACTTTGTACAGTATGGCATGGCTCGGAGCACTGCATAACGGCGTCAGCTTGGGGGAAAAAAAAAGACCAGGCTTGTCGTGGTGTCTTGAATATAAAGTGGAAGGACCGTCTGGCCTTCCTCCTGCCTTCGAGCTGAAGGGTCCCTCCTTCTTTCCTCGTCTCTACCTCCTCCTCCTCACTTTCATTCCCCATAATCAATACCCTACCTAGGTATCAACGCACCGTCAAAGAACGTCACCTGCGGAACCCACGAACCATTTTACGAACCATTCGACGACAGATTCCCAAGAGGGTTGGTCACGATGGCGCCGCAAGTAGGCAACATCTACTTCATCGCGGCTACAGCCGTAGTTGGTGGTGGTTTGTTCGGATTTGACATCTCGTCTATGGTATGTCCATGCGCCCTGGCCCGGTAAACACCTACCACCTACAGCCAGAGCATACAACTGACGACACACTGGCCTAGAGCGCATTTATTGGCGAGCAACCGTACAACTGCAAGTTTAACACCCTCGGCTTCAACCCTGATGGAACCTGCAGAGGACCATCGTCCGACGTTCAGGGTGGCATCACTGCTTCTATGCCTGCTGGCTCTTGGTTGGGGTCCTTGTTCTCTGGGTGGTTGTCCGACAAGTTTGGGCGCAAGATCTCGATTCAAGTTGGCTGTGCGATATGGTACGCACCCACGGAATTCCCCAGCATTGTGTTGTGACCTCCACTAACATGCTGGTGTCGCTAGGGTCCTTGGATCGATTCTCTCCTGCGCTGCGCAAAACATTCCGATGCTCATAGCCGGACGTGTCATCAACGGATTCTGCGTCGGCATTTGTTCAGCTCAAGTCCCCGTCTACATCTCCGAAATTGCACCTCCCTCCAAACGTGGACGGCTCATCGGCATGCAGCAATGGGCCATCACCTGGGGTATCCTCATCATGTACTTCATCTGTTACGGATGCTCCTTCATCGACAGCGAGGCTTCTTTCCGCATTCCCTGGGGCGTGCAGATGGTCCCCGCTATCCTCCTGGGTATTGCCCTCTTTGTTCTGCCAGAATCTCCTCGCTGGCTGGCGAAGCAAGACCGTTGGGAGGAAGCACTGCAGGTTCTCACGCTTGTTCACGGCAAAGGCGACCCAAACTCTCCCTTCGTCCACCAAGAGATGGAGGAGATTCGCGAGGTGGTTGAGTTCGACCGGAGCAACTCGGATGTGACCTATCTCGAGCTGTTCAAGCCCCACATGCTCAACCGGACCGTCATTGCTATCTTCACCCAGATCTGGTCGCAGCTGACTGGCATGAACGTCATGAGTATGCTCTTCCTCGTCCCCAGACCCTTCTCCGGGGTGAAAAGAGCACGATGCTAATACTGTTCCAGTGTACTACATTGTATACATCTTCAACATGGCTGGCATCGGCGGCGCTACCCTGCTGTCCTCCGGCATCAACTACATTATCAACGTCTGTATGACAGTACCGGCATTGATCTGGCTCGATCGCTGGGGTCGGCGCGGTCCCCTTCTGGTCGGCGCGTTCTTGATGTGCCTGTGGCAGTGCTGCAACGCCGGTCTCTTCGCCGTCTACTCGAAACCTGCCTACGCCGGCGAATTTAACTCCGACGCCGAGTCCATGTCTGTTTCGGGAGCGCCCGCCAAAGCTATCATTGCCTGCACCTACCTCTTCGTGGCCTCGTACGCGCCAACTTGGGGCCCGGTGTCCTGGACTTACCCTGCGGAACTGTTCCCTCTGCGCGTCCGCGGAAAGGGTGTGGCTCTGGCGACGTCAGCCAACTGGGCATTCAACTTTGCGCTTGCCTACTTCGTCCCCCCTTCGTTTGCGAACATCACTTGGAAGACATACGTCTTGTTTGGTGTCTTCTGCTTCACCATGTTCTGGCACGTCTATATCTTCTTCCCAGAGACGGCCAACAAAACTCTCGAGGAGGTTTCCGCCATCTTTGATGACACTCAGCCCGGCGCCATCAAGTACCTGGGCCAGCCGGCATGGAAGACCAGCAACGCGCGCGCCAACATCATTCACTTGGAGGCAGGTGACGTGGAGAACAAGCTCCATGATAATATAAGCAACGAGCACCAGGAGACTGCCCCACACCAGGTCCAGCCTGAGCCTAAGGCCTAGATGGTTAACGGCTGTGACGGAGGCGGCACTGGTGGTGGTGTTTGGGGAAGCTTGGTGCAGGATGAGTTCGTTGATATCCCGCTCATCAGTATCGATCCTACGATGGGAACTCTCCGGGATCTGGTCGGTGGCGACTTTGGCGATGTCGACCTGGAGGAGGGCGACAGCGATGACCTGAGGACCAGAGCTACGAGTCCTTTGGGCGAGGAACTAGACTGAGAGATGATCAGAGTATAATCACAATGACTTGGGATGGTGGTAATGGGGTGTTGGATAAGGTCTTACGTTTTTGGATATTGTTACCTATGACCGGGCACTGTGCGCAGTGCAGGAAGAGAAAGTGGATGGAGAGGTATACCTATGTTATGATGCCCCATGCTTTAGCTTACTTATACCCAAATGACTACCATTTTTGTTTCTGCTACAATCATGTCTGGATGTCATGGCACTGGTGCATCGTTTCGTGCCTCTCGACATGGTCGCAGCAATTGAGGTGACATGGGTCCAACGATCAAGGCAATCCACAATGCCTAATATCAAGATCCAAGGAAGAAAACATTATGGTTGAAAATTTCGAAGACACGACTGGAGAGGGGCTTTTCATCAAGCTGCTTCTCTGCTATATTCCCAATCGAGAGCCAATTACCTTGGTATGTACCCAGGTAGGCACTCTAGGAGATACCTACCTAGGTACATACTTAGGTAGTGATGTATTTGGCCACGTCTGGCAAGTGATCCATGGCTGTCCAAGAGCTCCACGGGTACCTGAAGTTCCTTCCGCATTTGACTCAGCTTTGAGAGAGCGTCGACTCCTCAAGGACATGGTGGTAGGAGCTGATTCTGCTGCCTGTGATCTGATTGCTCCCCAAAGACGAGCACCTACCCGACTTCTGCCGGTTTTCCTCTTACTTCAGCATCACACAACAACAACACCCCACAACACAAACCATCATCTCCACCTTTTGCTCGTCGGCCCATCAACACAGACCGAGCAACTTCTTCCTTCTGTTCATGTCACCATTGTCTCCCGTACTACCATCCGCCTTCACTTCCTCCTGCAAGCTCTCAGGTACTGCGTCCGTCCCGACTCCTCGACTCCCCGCTCCTCTCCCTCTTCCAACGTTGGTGGCTGACTTGCATTGCTCATCCCCCAGTGATAGCCAATTGGTCTCGGGCCGCAGCTGGCTCATACAGCCGACATCCCAGATAGCCCTGTCGTCACCTCGCATGCTACCGTCGTGTGCCAATACAAGTGCAGACATCAGTGATACAAGGTATCCACATGTTCCAACGTCCCGATGTGGAGGGTAGGCGCGCACGTGGACGCACGATGGGTGGGTTCGAGTCCTGCACAAGCTCGGAGATGGCTGGACATATGTGGCGGGACCCTCCTACTACACTACTTGGAGTGGGATTGCACCGTACTCAGCGAGACGTCGCTGAACCCTTCTTGGAACCGTAATGGTCATTAGGAACGACCGCACGCGACTCGGCGACCGACTCTCCCTCGGACTCGCCGATGCCTTTTGAACCGACCCCTCAAGCTTGAAGGACAAGTGAGTGTAGGTTTCCAGGCGGAAATTGGTGGCGATCGAGCTGATATGCCCGAACATATTGCGCAGACATCCTGTAGATCCTCTGAGACCAGAACATGCACTTGTATGTCTTTCGTTGATGCATGCTGTGCTGAGATCTCGTGGTCCATGTCTTCTTCTCTCGTCTCCACCTTGATTCTTGCAACTCAGACACTCTGATCAATTCTAGGGGCGTCCGGTGTGGTTCACTGCAGGTGGGCATGTCCACTTGACGCTGAAGCGGCTGGATGAGGGTCTGACCCTTTGTGAGTAATCGTCTGCCGGTCGAGATTCAAGCCCATGCATCTGTAATCAGGGTGGAGTCGTCCTCGTGGTGTTCATTTGTATTGTCCAAGCTGAAGAATGGACTTGGGCTGGCTACGACGAGTCTTGCCCAGACGTGCACACTCCAAAGTGGCTTTTCGGACCAAGCCCTTGTTCCTCGTCGGCCAGATGAAATACATTCCTCCTTGGGCATTTAGGCCTTTCCCCATGCGAGCTCTTGCAGATAGCTTGCTCGCCGCGTCCCGAGCCAGTCTGTCAGCAAGCTTGTTGCCGGGAACACTATGGCCAGGGACCCAGCGGAACTCGACTAAGAGCCCGCACTCCTCCTCGATCCTATGCACCAAAGCGCCGATCACCTTTGTCAGAGCGGGCATCTTGTTGGTCTCGATACATCGTAGTGGCTTTTGCAAGTCTGACATGATTCGCACCTTGCTCACCCTTCGATAGGAGAGGCCATCTTGGCTCAAGCTCCTTTCACGTTCTCCTCGTACTGCCTTGGGAGTCGGCGCAGTCCTCCGTTTCGACTCCCTGTGATCCGGCCAGCTGGACAGCCTCCGCTGGTCTCTTAGCCGCTGCTTTACATTCATTGAGTGCGATCCATAATGCGTAGAGCAAGGCAAGCAGTTCTACCTCGTGGATTGTCCGCTGGCGTCTGCAGACGCCAAAAGCGGCCTCTCGCCATACGACTTGTTGTCCGTTTTGTGAGCTGTCGACGGTCTGGAAGACGACGGCGGCGCCGCTGGGTCCGCTGTGCTGCTGCTGTCCGTTCGCGGACGCGTCTGTCCAGAAGACGAGATCGGGGGTCCCGTCGATGAGGGCGCCGTCTGTGGTTATTGGCGCTTGGGATATATACGCTGCGTGCGCGCGGGCGAGCTCGTGGTCTTCTGCGATGGCGATGTGCATGGCTGGCTAGCTGGCTGCTTGTTGTGTGGGGGTTGTGCTGAAAATTTGGGATTTCGAAAACCAGATTCTTCTAGGTCATTGGATTTTTAGGGTCTGAAACTAAATGAAACAAAAAAACAATCTCTAGCTGGGATTCAGAATGGATAGAGATGGTTATGCGCTGATACTTGGTTTTACTCAAGTGTGGCTGCGAGTATGGTGTGGTTGATGGCGAGGCTGATACGAAACAATTTCGACGAAATCGAACTTAGGCGCATCGAAAGATTTATCTGTTGTTTTACCTAGGTAGTCTATTCATAAATAACGGCCTAAACTGAAATGTCTATAGATCCCACAGGTTGAGCTTAGATGTGGCTAGTCTCCAGCTAAGTGCCCACAGCAGTTTAAGCTCCCCCTGGCTGTAGCTTTTCCAAACAAGCATGTCCGGATCAGTCTTGGAAGAGCTCTTTGCTACGTGCGGCTTGATCAGTAAAACAGTATGGTGGGCTGTTGCGGCTCAGGGGGGCTTCGGTGAGATCCCGCTCGTGTGCTCGATATGATACTAACTGTTATCATGCTCCCCTGCCGGTTGCGGCACTCCTGGAGAGTCTTGAGATCCTGCCGCTGATAAAGAAGCGAACATTTGAGAAGGGGACTGGGGGGTGAGAGACTCTGAGAGAGGCGATTAAATTGCGACATGGAGATAATGCTACTAACAGGCATGCTCCGGGCGTGGCCGGTAGGAGCAGCGCCGGGCTGTTAGGTCCACTAATGTCTGACGTCCGGTTCCTCCATTTTGCCCCCGCCATTGGGCGATGTTCTGCGCCAAGTTGCCTGTTTCCCTAGGGCCTTGATAAGCCCGCTCTTTTTTCAGGCTTTCGGCGAATCAGTCGACCTTTACTCCACAGACAAGATATCCCATGATGCTTGAGATGCTTGGTCCACCCCAGGATCGTCAGCCTGGTACTTAGGTAAGTAGACCCGGGCGGTCGGGTAACCTTGGTAGGTATAGTAACTTGGAAAAAGTAGTTCATCAGCTATAAAACACACAGGCACCGGCCGTAGTTCGAGTGAGCTTGGCTTCTTCGCTTTTTCCGCATTCGTCCAAGCCCATGAAAATATCTACGCTGCGCACCCCCTCGCTCACTCGTTCTCATCCTCATCCCGCGCTCATCATCTTCGAAGTCTGAACTGAGTGACCACCACCGACTTGCCACTTGTGCGTATAAGTCGATATCGACACACTCTCTTATCAGCAACGAACCACAACCACCGTTCACCCAGGCAGCCACACATGGTACCGCCACGACGATGAGCGACTTCAACGAAAAGCCCGCCAAGTATGGCGACAGCAGCGACATTGAAGCCCCCGCCGTGGTGCGGCACTCGGGCGAGCGCGTCGGCGACGTCATCTCCGGCAACAGCGACGGGCTGCAGCGCCACCTCGGCAACCGCCAGATCCAGCTGCTCGCCATCGGCGGGTCCATCGGCACGGCGCTGTTCGTCAGCATCGGCACGGGCCTGTACCGCGGCGGGCCCGGCAGCCTGTTCCTCGCGTACCTGATCTACAGCTGCTTCCTCGGGCTGGTCAACAACTGCATGGCCGAGATGGCCACGCTGCAGCCGGTGTCGGGCGGCTTTGTGCGCATGGCGGGCAAGTGGTGCGACGACGCGCTGGGCTTCACGGCCGGGTGGAATTTCTTCCTGTACGAGGCGCTGTTGATTCCGTTTGAGATCACCGCGCTCAACCAGGTGCTGAGTTATTGGTCGGATGATATTCCGGCGGGCGCGATTATTGCGGCGTGTATTGTGCTCTACGGGTGAGATTTCTCTCTTCTTTTTGTTGCTGCCTCTTGCCCGCCTTGTGTGTCCTGCGCGAGTGATGATGCTTCTCGAAAGCCATCATCATCCCTGCCCCCTCCGCCCCTCACCCCCTAGCTCCCACAACTCCTGGCGCCCATTTTTTTTTTTTAAAAATAAAATAAAAAAAATGTTTAACTAGTGCCCGCCCCATGCCACCCTAAACTAAACCACTCCTGTGCTAACCACCATGATAGCGCCATCAACGTGCTCGCCGTGCGCGCCTACGGAGAAGCCGAGTTCTGGCTGTCGGGCGGCAAGGTCATCCTGATCTTCATGCTCTTCGCCTTCACGCTCGTGACCATGTGCGGCGGCAACCCGCGGCGCGATGCCTACGGCTTCCGGTACTGGGCTGACCCGGGCCCCTTCGCGGAGCACCACACCACGGGCGACCTGGGCCGCTTCGAGGGGTTCTTGGCGGCGCTGTGGTCCGCGTCGTTCACGGTCGTGGGGCCCGAGTACATCGCGATGGCGGCGGCCGAGGCGAAGCGCCCGTCGGTGTACATCAAGACGGCGTTCCAGACCGTGTACTGGCGCTTTGGGATTTTCTTCATCATGGGCGCGCTGTGTGTGGGCATTGTGATTCCGTACAATGATCCGAGTTTGGATGCGGTTATGAATGGCGAGGGCGCGGGCACGGCTGCTGCTTCGCCTTATGTTATTGCCATGTAAGTGCTTGGTTCTGGAGCTTCGGAGTGCTCACACGATTGGATTTTTCGCTGCTCTGTGCAGTCATGGTATATGGTATGGCTGCTAATCCATTGCGCAGGAAAAACTTTGGCATCACCGTCATGCCAGACATCACAAACGCCCTGATGCTAACCAGCATCTTCTCCGCCGGCAATACCTACACCTACGCAGCGACCCGCAATCTCTACGGCCTCGCCCTCGAGGGCCGCGCTCCAAAGTTCCTTGCCAAGACATGGAAGAACGGCGTGCCCTTCTACTGCTTCTGCGTGGTCATGATCTTCCCCTTCCTGTCCTTCTTGCAGCTGGGCAGCGGCTCGGCCACCGTCCTGGAGTGGCTCATCAACCTCATCACCGCCGGCGGCATCATCAACTACATCATCATGTCCATCACGTACCTCTTCTTCTACCGCGCGTGCCAGGTGCAGGGCGTCGACCGCTCCAAGTTCCCGTACTACGCCCGCTTCCAGCCGTACAGCGCGTGGATCGCGCTGATTGCCGAGTCGCTGGTGGTGCTGTTCTACGGCTACTCGAGCTTCACGCCCTGGAGCGTGGATAACTTCTTTATCTACTACACGATGGTGATCCTGGCGCCGATCCTGTACTTTGGCTGGAAGCTGTGGCACAAGACCAAGTTTGTCAGTCCGCATGAGGCAGATCTGGTGTGGGAGAGGCCGGTTGTGGAGGCGTATGAGGCTACGTTTGTGAACCCGCCGATTGGGTTCTGGACGGAGATGGGGCAGTTGATTGGGATCAAAAGACACCTCAAGGAGGAGCAGAAGTTTGACTAGCGGTCGGCTTCTTCTTCTTCTTCTTCTTGCTGCGAAGTACATCAGGATAGTCACGGTAATATAGCTGACTACTTACTTCCCATCATCTAATTTGTCTGTTCACCAAATCGCCCAGAGCGCACTCATCGCCGTTATCCACGCCACCGCACCCAGCTTTCCCACCAGAGGCGCACTACTAACCGTAGTAAAATTCCCACCCACGCCACTCCCAGTATTCAATAGCCCCGTCCCATTCGACACCACCAGCCTCGGATCCCTCCTCGTCCCATTCGCAAACACCGGCAGCGCCTCGCCCTCCCGCAAGCCCAACGCAACCGACTTGGCCAACGGGCCCATCAGCTGCAGACACCTCTCCCGCTGGTTCAGCCCCAGCGACTCCCACTCGCGCACGCCCCGCCCCTGCACCTCCATGGTCGCGTTCAAGTTATCAAACACGACGCGCGCCGGGTTCGCGACGCTCCACGGCGCCCAGGCGGGCGCCGCGGGCAGCTTGTGCGTGTTGGGGTCGAGCGTGCGCACGAAGGACGTCCAGTACGCCTGGATGGTGGCCACCGCGGGCGCGCAGGAGAGCGGGTCCGCGGCCGGCAGCCACATGCACAGCGGGTCGCCGCCGTCGGTCGCGTTGGGGCCCCAGATGGCGTACAGCTCGTGCGTGTGCGGCGAGAAGAGGCCCTTGTCGGCGGTGCCGTTGGGCGTGAGGTCGATGAGGTTGTAGCGGTAGTGCCAGTTGGACTGGGTGGCGTTTGTGCTGGCGACCATGTCGGAGACTGGGGAGGGTTTTGGTGAGTCTTTTTTTGCTTTTCTTTTTTGTGGGCGAGGAGATATGTTATGTGGGTGCACTGGGGAAGGGAATGGTGGACGTACAGAATGCTGCGGAGCATGCGTTTTTCAGCTCGGTTTTGATCATGGCGTCTCGTTGCCACTCTGTTCCATTGCCCTGACGCGCCTGTGGATAGGGTGTTGATGTGAGTATGACTGCCAAACACCGTTCTCAGGGCAGTACTCACAGTCGTGAACCCAGCCCGTGGTCTCACATCTCGCCCGAAGAAGTCCATCTCGTTCAGCATGGGCGAGTAGATCTGCAAGACTTGGTCCATCGTCTCATTGCTGATCCACGCAGCGTTCTCCTTGAGCTCAGAACGCAGGCCGGCCTCGTCCATGACCGTTTGGTTGGAGATGTAGTCCGGAGTTCCCTCGTTGCTGGTGGCTATTGCGGGATGGTTAGCAGACTAACACGCGATATTGCCAGAGCATTGAATTGACTTACAGCCGAAGATCATGGGAATCTTCTGAAACCTTCCCATCTCCCACATACGATAGTGGTGGTCGACCTGTTGCACTCTGTGAGACTTGTCTCCCTGCTCATGTGTGTCTTTTGCAGAACACCCTCCGAGAGACTCACCAACAACTCATTATCAATCACCGGTCCCCAGCCCCCCTCCGCCGTCAGATTCTGAAAGCGATCGATAGGCACATCCCTCAAGCACTGAATCTTATCCGCCGCATCAACACACCCCGTCGCATTCACATACTTCGCAAACGTCGCCTCCTGCGTCGCCGCATACCCCGTCGGGAACGAGCCCACGCTCTCCGCCGCCGCGCCCACAAACAAGTCCGGCCAGCCCGTGCCGTTGTTCATCGTCAGCAGGTTCACGACCGCCTCGGCGCCGCTCGAGTCCGCCGACAGCACGATGTGGTCCGGGTCGCCGCCGAACGCCGCGGCGTGCTCTTTCACGAACCGCGCCGCGGCCAGCATGTCGCGGAACCCGTTGTTCGGCGCGCTGCCGCTCTCGCGGCGGTCCACCGCCAGCCCGGCCGCGAAGCCCAGCATCCCGACGCGGTAGTTGATGCGCACCACGACCATGGCGTGCCCGGAGGCCACCACCAGGTTCGACCCGTTGAACTGCCCGTTCGCGTTGCTCGTGAAGCCGCCGCCGCCCATGAAGAACATGATGGGCAGCTTGGACTCGCGCGTCGCGTTCGAGGGCGCGAACACGCCCAGGAAGAGGCAGTCCTCGGCGACGCGGTCGCGGGTGAGGAAGTCCGGGGAGGAGGGCGGTGTTTCCGCGCAGCCTTGGCAGAGGCAGAGGGGCCCGTTGGTGGTGGCGTCTTGGACGGTGGCGTTGGCGAGCGGCGGCTGAGGGGGCCGGAAGCGGTTGGCGCCGGAGGCGGGCGCGGCGAAGCGGACGCCGAGCCATTGGGTGACATTGTTGGAGAGGGCGGTGCCGCGGTATTGGGCGTGGTTGAGGTCGACTTTTGGGGGGAGGGGATGGGGTTAGTTTTGGTGTTGTCTACGGAAGAGAGAGGAGGAGGAGTGCTAGATGCGGACTGACCGAGGGGATCGACGGCATGGCTTATGCTGGCCGTGAGCAAGGCGCTCATGAGAAGATGGTGCAGCCTCATCTTTGCGACTATGAGATTAATGAGTGAAAGTGGTTCATCTACGTCGACCGCCGGACCACTTTGTCTGAACACAAGGCTTGAGAGTGGACCAAAAAGAGACACGCTTGAGTGTGTGACTGCTTCAGCCTTAAGAAAAGACGCCTAAATCTGCTCTATATGTTATGATATATACTTATATCCCGTCGTCCCGACTTGAGCACTGGAAGCTTAGAAAACAAATTTCCGACGTCTTTTATCCATGGCGGAAAGGCCCATCTAAAACGCACGCAATACAACCTTCAGAGTTCTCGGTCTGCTGCAGAATTTGTAGCGTGTCTCATCCATCCCCGAATCAGAGGTTTGACGAAGCAGGAAGGACACGAACAACGCATACAAAGTTTGCGGCAATGCACAGAATATCTCGGTACCGTACTAGCGGAGGCCGGAGGATACTCGTCTAGATTGATCCAGAAACTCTGGTATGATCCTCGGCCTGATTCCCGCTGCCGGAAACTTTATTTTGCAACTGTCCCCCAAAGTCACTGTGCGCCGCGGGTTTAGGGCCGATGCTGAACAGGCTAAATACTTATAAGTAACTTCAAGGTTGAGGGCGGTACTCACACTCATGCCAGTTATTTACACCCAATGTGGGCGTTGGACGTCTGCACGTTTCAGCAAGGAACCGCAACACACAAAGTGATGGAACAGAATCTATTTCTATTGAATATGTACAGTAGAACGAAGTCGGTATCATGAAGCGTTAATCCAGTAAAGGTAACACAGCCATGACCTAAACCGCCCAGGTCAATGCGAGGATCTGCCCAGTGTTTTCGGAAGACTTGTGACCAAGCTCACGAGTGATTTACTGCATCTCAAAGGTTAGCATAAAGTCGCTTCTCATTTCCTCCCAAACAACAGGATCACTTACGCATGAGAGGTCCCACCGCTCACTGACAGTGTTGAGGTCACCAGCGGGGAAGATGCCAAAGTCCGGGCTCGCCTGGCCATTCTGCGACTCCTGCAGGTCGTAGTACCACAAGTTGACGTTGCTCGCCACCAACGCACAGGTGACCTCCTGCCAGTACGTGCGCGCGTTCTCGGCGTTCGCCACCGCGGCGCCGTACGTCTCGCCGACCGCCGGCCAGCCCGTCTCGGTCACCCACACGGGCTTGCCCTGCGCGATGGCCTTGGTCTTGTCCAGCCCGCTGAAGAACAGGTCCGCCGCCCCCTCGATGGCGTTGCTGTTCTCCGACTCCCAGTACGGGTACCCGTCGAAGCCGATCCAGTCGAGCGCCTCGACCAGCTTGGTGTTGGTGCCGTTGGCGAACGAGTCGTACGTGTCGACGTGGCCCACGGGCACGCCCGCGAGCGCCGTGCCGGCGATGGCCGCGCGCACCTGCGAGATGTAGTCGATCAGCGGGTCGACCTCGACGCCGGGCTGCGAGGCCTCGCCCGCCGCGGCGCGGTACAGGTCCTCGGAGCCGACCGAGATGCCCTGCACCAGGTCCGTGAAGGCGCTGCCGTAGATGTCGATGGCGGCCTTGAGCGCGGTGATCTCGTTGGCGATGGCGGCGGTGGAGCCGGACACCCACAGGCCGAGGAGGAGCTTGGTCTGGGTGGAGATGGCGGCTGGGATGGCCTGGATCACGTCGGTGGCGGTGCCATATTGGACTGGGGGAGCAATGTTAGAATGGCAAATACTTGATGTGCGTGCGTGGTGCCACTTACCCATGGTGTACAAGCGAGCGCTGGTCCATCCACTGGTGCCGGTAAGAGCCTGAGCACGAGCAAACTCGTACGCAAAGTCGACCTCGTGCTTCGCAGTGTAGTCCATAAAGAAGGCGCCATAGTTGAAGCCCTTGATACCAGAGTTGGCAGAGGTCGTGCTAGTCGTGGTGGCAGCAAGGTTGGATGTGTCTACGAAGGCAGAGCCGGTCGAGTTAGATGCGCCTGGGGCAATTTCTCCAGCGCTGGTGGAGGGAACGGCGGCAGGAGAGCCAGTCGGGCTCGCTGTGTAAGACTGGTAGACGGAGGAGGTGGCGGCAAGGGCCACAGCGGCGGGTTTCTTAACGCAGACCATATTGACGGTATTAGGGTATGTTTATATTGAGGTCGTTCTAAAGCACGAAAACAGAAATAAACAAAAAGAGCGTGGTTAGGAAAGGGATATTAATGTAGATCTTGCTTGTTTGTACGGTAGGGTAAATAATAAAAACGAGTGTAATTCCCAAGGACAAGTGATCTTCCCAAATAGTGACAAAGATGCGGGTTGGTGAAGAGCTTCTTCTTTTTCCCCGTTGCTTGAACAAGAAACAGGTCCCGGGCATCTTTAAAGGCCCCCTTCGTGCAAAACATTCATCATTGAGGTTTGTGGGTCTCTCTCTTGGGCCATTGACCTTGGCCGGACCCGGGAGATTTGTTGATGTCCCGAGTTGATCGATCTCGTATCCCCCGTTCGCATGCAACATCGTCTTGCGCGCCGGGCAAACGACTGGTTGAGAGTGGCGCTTAGCGAAGGGGCGGCGAGGAACCCTGACTTGGCAGCACCCAGGTCTTGCCAGGGCTGCCAGGGAGACCCGCTGGAGACCACCTTTGATTACAGTGGGTAACGTGGGTTGCTAAATTGGGCTGCCCAGGTGTCCGTGTTCTCTGCAACCTGTTTTCCTTCCATGTTTCCATAGGGGCAGAGGGGTTGATGACCCGCACGTTGGCCCAGTGCTGCTGCGTGCCCAGCACTCACGCCGGGCCCCGGGTGGCCCAAGCTGGCGACCTCAGGGGAAGGGTTCCTCTCATGACGCGAAACTGCACGGCCCAGCGGATGGCCATAAGTAAGGGGGCCTAGAACGAACATCAGCGCCCTCGAACACGTTACACGTCCAAAAGAAAGATAGACACGGAAGGATATGTGAGATGATAGGAAGACAGCTTGGGATGCCGCTGGCAAGATGTCGGCCCTGTCCTGTCGTGCAAGGTTTGTCTGTGCTTGGTCATCTGTCACCTGTGTGGTGCGTCTGCGTAACGCTGCGCCACGATGGGCTTTCATTTGGATAGGTGGGTGAGGCTCTCAGGGGGTCACATTTGAGCAGCCGACAGAATGCATGGACCAGTTCATGGCCCATTACAGACGACCCCTAGAGAAGGTTTGTGGGACCATGATGGCGAGATGGAGGCGCCAGGAACTTCGGAAGACCTTCTAGATTCCATGTGCTCCATTCTGCGGTAAGTCGCAGGCCGTGAATCCTGTTACCGAGATGGCGTGTGGCAAGTAGACTACGATTTGTGGCCCTACCAATCGGGCTATCCGGACCTTGAAAACCTTCAAATGTCTCTGAGTGCCTTGAATATCTTCAAATCCGATTTCTATAATTGTTGCCTGGAAGTTTTGCTATTCCCCCATCACGTACTACTGTCTTGCATATACGAGTTCAGACTCGAGAGAACGTTGGGCGTTGCCAACTCGCAAACCACGTTTTTTGACATGGCATGCTTGGTTCCGTGGTCATTACCCCCCGGAAGGCTCCGCTCAGCGTTACGTCGCCCTTGGCCTGCCAATATGCTGGAGGCTCACTGCCACTCAGCGAGATGAGGGACAAGACCAGTTGCTTGAGCTGGTGAGATCACAGATGTTGTTTTTCTGATTCATTGAGGGACATATGTCCGCACATGATCTGCAATCAAGAACGACAAGACAGATCGAATCCGCCGTTGATC
Organism: Ophiognomonia clavigignenti-juglandacearum; assembly: GCA_003671545.1. NCBI lineage: Eukaryota > Fungi > Ascomycota > Sordariomycetes > Diaporthales > Gnomoniaceae > Ophiognomonia > Ophiognomonia clavigignenti-juglandacearum. The sequence continues at coordinate 40,532 of PYFS01003514.1, read as the reverse complement.
TCAAGGCAATGCAGTAATTGTTCAGTTTTCTTTAACAGATCCTCACCAAGCTTCACTGACGATCTGTTAAGCACAACCCCTGCCGTAACCACCTCCTGAAAGTGGGCATCGTCACGAAAGTACCAGCCTGGGTTCAAGCATTCCACAGAAAGTATATGAATTTCATACAACGACCACTCTTCCTACCTCTTCCGTACAGGATAACCATTCTCGGATGGATGTCAACGCGGACTCCACCAAATAGTCCGAACCCAGACTATAGATCTGCATCATGGTAGCGATGCCCGGTCAACAAGTATAATTCTTCCGAATAAGGTAGATTGATCGAATGGACATCATCTTATATTGTTCAGCATACAATTCGTGATATAACTGGCATGCATTGAGCGTTTCACTTACTCCAAGCCATCACAAGCCGCTGGCAAGCACAAGCCACAATTTGGCCTTGCACCCACCAGCAACAAGCTGGCCATTTTGCGGGCAAGCGGCTTGCAAGCCACAAGTCACGCCATTAGCTCATTGTGTTTTCATTGATTCTTTATCTTATTTCTTTTAGACATGTCGGTTATATAGATATTGCTATTGTGAGGTAGATATGTTGGCCGGATCTACTCGTCCCATGCGGACTCCGGCCGTCTTGCCCGGAGCCGATCATCCGGAGGAACCCGTGGCCGGGCGACCCACAATTTACTCCATTTGGAAATATTTCCCCTGCCGTAACTTAGGGGCGGGGCATTGCTCTGTAAAGCCAGAAGATTTTACTGAAATACATTTGGAGTTGTCGACTCAGCACTTTAGGGGAATTATATGGGGCACTTCAAGGCCAGTACCCAACCTCTAAGCGCGCCGTTCGCCGATACAGATAATACGGATGCCAGGGCTTCCTTCATCCCGAGATCCACACTAGATCGTCCAATCTGTATATGGCGTTACAGACACGTATTAGCCCAATGAATTGTAGACGGTGTCCAGACAAGTCAGAAACACAAGCATCGTGCCAGAAGCCGTGGAAGTTGTGGAAGAGAGACGGCCAGTTCCGAAGAAGCCCGTAACTCTTGCCATGCTAACGGAGCGGGAAGATAATGATGGTGATTTTGCCTCTTCAAACGAACCGAGTGCGTATGAATAATCTCATGGAATGACACTGTCCGCATATGTCCGTGGCTATATGAACGACGGGCCTGGTTCAGGGTAGAGGCAGGACAACAAGTAGACCGACGACGAAATCGACTAGACAGACCGGCAGCGAGACGAGTCGATCGGGCTCAAAACGAGGGCCGGACTACACAAATACACGGATGTTGAGGACACAGATATTCCGAGCTGGGCCCAACCATCCCGTGTTTTGAAATCATTCGCATGTGAAGTAGGCAAGGCTGTGACATCGTCTTCCCGAGACACACTGTTCATCAACAATTCAGTGATTTGCATCCAGGTTCTCTCAATAATGCCTAGTACTGTAAATGTAACAACTTAGATGTGTACAAGAAGGTGAGCGTACTGCCCGCCAGCTTGATGAGGCGGCACCAGGCCACGAAGGGCATTCGTTGGCTCACTGGGCCAGCTCGTTGACATATGTGTGTCGTGATTCATGAAACGTTACCCTAGACCAAACTGAAAGCCTCCTTTTGAATGCCAGCCTTGCCCAACCCAAACGCCTTAAGAGGTTCCATTCCGAGAAATCGAACTTCGCACCATTTTGCGGGATCACTTTGAGTGACGAAGGTATTCTGTCATCCCTTCCTTGGTTCATCTTATAAGTTTGGCCGGTTCTGTTGTCAAGATAACAGCCCATGGGTCTTACTAATGGCTTGTAGGAATCTGTGTCGTTGCACTTGATATATCCCGTGTTGTGCATATTCTGTTTTGATGTCGAGCCCCGACACCGATGCCACGATGTTTCACACGCTGCTTGACATGCTCTTGGACCTGGATTTGGAGAACACGGTAGATGGAGCACTCTTGAGCCGCTTCAGGCCCATCCAAGGGGTGTTGATAGGAGTGGAGCCTTGGTAGAGGAAGGTGTCGTGCAAGAAGCCGCCGAATAGGCATCCAAAGAATGGTGCGACCATGGGAATCTAGCAGGCTGTCAGCTCCAGTCCCACGACTCTTGTATTGTAGAATCATAATACTGCCGCCACTCACCCAGAAGTAGTAATTCCCCGCCGACCACACCTCCGAGCCATAACCAACCATATACGACACCAATCGCGGGCCAAAGTCCCTCGCCAGGTTGATCGCATACCCGGTCTGCCAGCCAAACGCGGCGCCGATGCCAAAGATCAGGAAGAACAGGCACAGCGGCAGCAGGTCGCCCGCGCCGGCGTCGACGAACGCATAGATACAGAACATGAGGATTGAGCTGCCGATGAACTCGGACCAGAACATGGACGTGCGCGTCATGAACGGCGCCGGGTACGTGCAGAAGACGCCCGCGCTGGACGTGTCGAGCCCCACCGTGCGGATGCCGGCGCCGCCCTCGAACTCGTCGATTGCGCCGCGGTAGTTGCCGTACACGATGGCCGCGCCGGCCATGGCGCCCAGCAGCTGCGCGACGAAGTACACGGGGAACTTGCGCCAGGGGAAGCCGCGGAAGACGCAGTTGGAGAGCGTCACGGCGGGGTTGAGGTGGCCGCCTGACTGTTGGGTGGGTGGAGTGCGGTTAGCATATGAATATATATGTTTTATATATGTAAGGTGGGTCGGGTTTTGGGGGATGATGAAGCGCAGGTTACTTGCCTTTCTAGCGACATACACGCCGATCATGACTCCGATTCTGTAGTCCCGTCAAGTCAGTATAGTCATATTCGGAAAGAAGACGGGCAGGAGGACCACAAGAGACTCACCCCCAGCACCAGCTGATGCTCTGATAATCACCCTTGGTGCCATTGCTCAAGACAACCTGGGCGACCACACCGTCTCCGAACAAAATCATAACCATAGTGCCGAGGAACTCGGAGAATCCATCCTGGCAGGCTCGTCGTACACGGCCCCATGCGAACTCCACCTCCTCGAGCGGGTTCATTTCCGATGCCGTCGTGGGCGGACTGGGCTGCTGATGCTCGTAGTGCTGGCCCGAGGTCACTGTCTTTGCGTTCGAGCTCACATAGTTCAGGTCGGCGGCGTTTTCGTACGAGATATGGAGGTCCTTGTCCACAGACGGAAGCGGTCGAACTGGTGCTGCCATCTTATACAGTGGCCTGAGGCTTAAGAGGATTTGTTTCGGGTGCAACAGTCGTGTGAGTGGTCAAGATAGATCTGAGGTGGTAGTGAAAAGGTACAGGACGGGTGTGATGAGGTACAGGTAGTGATGAGAGGAGGTCGGACGAAGAATAAGTCCTTTCAGAACCTGACGAAGGGGGGAAAGGGGCTGAATGAAACGGGAGGGTAGGTGATAGGAGCGGGTGTGACGATCTCGGTGTCTAGGTAGAGGTCTATGGTCCGATCACTGCCCACAAGATCGATGTAAATCCGCCTTCACAGCAATGGATTTCATCGGCCTTGGAAAGAGGGCCTTGAAATATGACGCTAAGCGTACCGAAATATCTTGGAGCCCTTGGGCAATGTACAATGTGATGTTGATATGCTTTAGAAGTCATCTGGATTTCTCCTCGTCCGAATTCTGCGAAGCCTCTTGAACACCTTGCCTTAGCTGGCCAACGCCAGGCCACATGCCGATGAGTTCCCGCCAGAGTGCCTTCAGTTTAGCTCCGGCTTGTGTCATCGTCCGTCATGGTCTCGGACTTGATCTAGCTTGCGTGTTCTTGGGCCGCCGCTCTGTTGGGAGGCTGAGGGCTTTTAGCTTTCCCGCTGATGGTCCCCCAGACTGCCACCCCAGCTGGGACGTGAGGCTTTTGACCTATCATGCCTCATCAATTGGTCTCATCTACTTTGGTACGGAGCATGAGGCCAGAAAAAGCCTTTGCCCAGAGTCAATCCAGCAATCTCTTTCCATTCTCTCCGCACCATGAAACCTGTCAAAGCCGATTGTTGCAGTGGAAATGCAGACCTCGTGACGCCAATGAGGCTAATCTAGGCTCTTGGTAAAGGATGATGCTTTAAAGGCATGGCACAGTTGCATGCCATGAACGAACTTTGTGCTTGGGCCTAGGGCGGGTGAGGGGATGGTGGGAAGGGTAGAAACGATCTGCCGACTGGACACGAGGGTCCTAGGGTTCCCGAGGCTCGGCCACCGCGCCATCGTCGACCAAAAAAAGAAATCCCGCGCATGTGGCAAAGCATGGAACACCTTGTGTTCTGTGTTCTTGCGGCGTGGTAGAGAGGATGCGATCCAGCCGAATGAAACATGCTGGTGTTGCAATTCTCCTGGCAATCAATGTCTTGATTCCCTCGCTTCCAGGTCACGAGCCTCGGAACGCACGCCGCTGGGCAGGTGTTCCCAGGCCAGAACATGCCATCACTTGCTCGGCGAACCTTGGAGAGGTTTTGATATTATCTGGGCGCACTATAACAATTGAATTTTGACAGGAGTCCGTTCTCGAAGCCGAGCAAGGGGGCAGTTGGGACGAAGAAGAGGAGGACAAGAAGCCAAGGCCCTAATCATCATCATATCCTCCCACCAACTTCAATGGCGTGAGCTCTCGCGATTTCCGCACGAGCCGAAACTTGGATTATACTCAAAACACCGAAAAAAGTGCGTGGTGGTGGGGTGGTGAGGAGGAGATGAGGAGGAGACTCGTCAGCGATGGCATCTTGGTCGTGCCGTGCAGAAGCATCGAGGATGGTCGTCGAACCCGGCCAGATCTGGTGTCCACTTTTTTTTCCCTTTTTTGACTTCTTAGCGCGCATACGACATAACCTTCTCCACTTCCCCATGGGGACCTGCAAGGAAATGTGGAGCCAAGGAACGTGGGCTTAAAGTTCTGCAGGGGTTTAAAGTGGAAACCGTCACGAACCGTGGAGTCGAGCCGTTGACTTCTAATGTTCTTGGCGGCCAAGTACCGTGAGTGACACCACACCGGAACAGTCTTAGTGCGCCCTCGTACGGACTGTACTGCAAATCCGTACAGTTCGTAGACGCCTGCAAATCCGCCATGGCAGCCACAGCGTAATCAGTGTCTGGGCTGGCTCATATACCTAGCCAAAAGCGGTGGGAGCATACTATGGTAGGGTAAGGTACATCTAGGTCAGCTATGAGAAGCGAAAGAATCCACAACAGTTGTTAGTGGCGAGGTGCATTTGCAATCAGGGTTACAACTTCTTATGCTTGCACACGGCTTTGCCACTGTTGAGGCAGGTCGGCCTGGAACTGATCCTCTTACGTCTAGTAGCTCCGAGCAGCACCTGGGCAGAGCGGGGTTGGAGAAAAAGGAGCTTGCACTGTGAGATTGCCTCTGTTCTAGTGGCTCGAAGGAGCCGGAAGTAGACGAATTAGTGTCACATGGTGTATTGCAGTAATACGGTTAAGCTCAGCTTGACGTCGAGAGTTGAGACGTCTTCGCATCTAAGTTACAGGCTGCATGTGGAATCTCATTACTCAGTCTTCTCTCGCATACATTAGCTACGCAAGATCTCACAAGCACGCACGGGCTTGACAAAAGCAACTATGAATGGATCAGGCAAATCAGCATTTGTTGGAGCCATTGATCAGGGCACCACCAGCTCCCGCTTCCTCATCTTTAACAATTATGGCGAGGTCGTGGTAACGCACCAGCTCGAATTCACTCAGATTTATCCACAACCTGGGTATGAGAGTTACTACCTGATGAGCCCATTGTGCGCGCTTTTGGAGATATGCACATGAGCTGATATCCCACAGATGGCATGAGCATGATCCCCTCGAGATCATCACTTCCGTGGAGGCATGCATCGACGGTGCTGTGAAGTCCTTCGAGGAGCAAGGCCACACTGCCAAGGATATCCAAGCTGTGGGCATCACCAACCAGCGCGAGACCACGGTCGTCTGGGACAAGGACACCGGCGAGCCCCTCTACAACGCCATCGTCTGGACAGACACCCGCTCCGCCGAGCTCGTCCGGCGGCTGAAGCGGCGGCTCGGCGCGACGGAACTGACCAACATCTGCGGGCTTCCGCTGTCCACGTACCCGTCCGTCGCCAAGCTGCTGTGGCTGCTTGAGAACGTGCCCAGGGTGAAGGACGTGTACGACGCCGGGAACCTCGCCTTCGGCACGATCGACACCTGGCTGGTGTACAAGCTCAACGGCGGCACGGCCAAGAATGTCTTCGTCACGGACCCCAGCAACGCCAGCCGGACCATGTTCATGGACATCGAGTCCCTCGAGTACGACGACCGGCTGCTGGACTTCTTCCGCCTCGACCGCGCGCGCCTCCACCTGCCGCGCATCGTGCGCTCGGCCGACCCCGCCGCCTACGGCGCCCTCGCGACGACCACCGCGCTCAAGGGCACCGCCATCACCGGCTGCCTGGGCGACCAGTCCGCCGCGCTCGTCGGCCAGAAGGGCTTCCACCCGGGGCTCGCCAAGAACACGTACGGCACGGGCTGCTTCCTGCTGTACAACGTCGGCACCAAGCCCATCATCTCGCAGCACGGCCTGCTCACGACCGTCGCCTTCGACTTCGGCCCGGACCGCCGCATGTACGCGCTCGAGGGCAGCATCGCGGTCGCGGGGTCGAGCGTCAAGTTCCTCATGGACAACCTCAAGTTCGTGCACGAGAGCAAGCACATCTCGCGGCTCGCCGAGAGCGTGCCGGACAATGGCGGCGTCGTGTTTGTCACGGCGTTTTCGGGCTTGTATGCCCCGTACTGGTATGATGATGCGCGGGGCACCATCTTCGGGATTACCGCGTATACCCAGCAGGGCCATATTGCGAGGGCGACGCTCGAGGCGACGTGTTTCCAGACCAAGGCGATTTTGGACGCGATGGAGAAGGATAGTGGGCATGCGCTGGCGGAGTTGGCGGTCGATGGGGGCATGTGTAATTCTGATTTGACGATGCAGGTAGGTGCACTCACTCACTCACTGACTCACTCACTCACTCACTTCACTGTTCTGTTTCGACGCTGCTTGTGTCTTTCCCTTCCTGCACATACTGACCACGGGCCCACCAGACGCAAGCCGATCTCATCGGCATCCCGGTCCTCAGGCCCGCCATGCGAGAGACCACGGCGCTGGGCGCCGCCATCGCAGCGGGTGTGGCTATCGGACTGTGGGAAGACTGGGACGCATTGGAGAAGGTGAATGCGGAGGGGCGGACTGTTTTCAAGCCGCAGATTACGAAAGAGGAGAGCGAGTCGAGATTCGAAAGGTGGGAGAAGGCTGTCAAGATGAGCAAAGGCTGGCTATGATTTTGTTGTCCTGTTTTCCATATCCCGTTGTATACACGTTTTGTCCTTATAAAACAGATGAAACGCCCGCTAACAAAAACCCTCGAGAAAAAACACGAAGCAATCTGTGCTCACTCGGCCAGCAAGCTCCCCTGCCCTTGGCCTGTGAGGAGACCAGATGCACCGTGCTGGCACTCAAGCCCGAATGACCCTTGGCTGTGGCGCGAACTGGATGTCTTCCACATGCTGCACGTCGACCTCCACCCAGAGCTTCTCATCCATACTCTTCTGCAGCTGGCTCCAGTCCGCCACGCTATACGGCAGCGCATGCCCAGCCTTCCAGTGCGCAGAAAGCGGCGGGATCTCCTGCCTCGTCACCTCCTTCCGCCCACCACTCTCTCTGCGCCAGGACTGCTTGGCCAGCATCTCCTCGCCCGTCTGCAGCCGTGACTTCAGACTGGCGTAGTCCGGGAGCGTGGTCAGCCCCCTGCCGACGGGAGTGTCTTCCTCCCTGCCGACGGGAGTGTCTTCCTCCCTGACGAGGCCGTAGCCCCAGTGGCTGGACTGGATGTCCGGGGAGTCGTAGAACTCGTAGGCGATGCCGCCCGAGAACACGGGTGTCATCGCCGGGGAGAGGATGGCGGTTGTCTCTTGGAAGAGGCGGTTGCCGCATGTGCCTAGGTTGCAGCCGTATTGGGAGAAGAAAATGGGGATTTGTGTGTTTGAGAAGGATTTCAACTGGTTTTACGTGTTAGCTCCTTGTGGAATACAATTGCGAGAAGTTGAGGGGGCGAAGATCGTACCTCAGCATCGTAGCCTGAGCTTTGTATGGTGGACTGGCCACACCAGTTGAAGTTCGCATACTGTTCGCCCAATGTCAGCCCTCTGCCTCTCTGTGGTTGGAAAGCAGTGTCGAAGAAGCCCAGAGACCCCCAACGGGAATACGCACACAAAAGAAGTCCACCGTCTCGTCCTCCTTCCCCGCGGTGAAGTAGTCGAACGTCGTCTTGAGAATCAGCCTCGTGCTCGACGCACTATACCCCAACGGCAGCTGCCGCTGGCCGACGACCGACTCCTGCGGCGCCGCCGCCGCCGCCATGTATCTCTTGACGTCTCGGATGACCGTCTTGATCATGGGGGCCGCGGACGTGGAGTAGATGGTGCTCAGCGCGCCGTTGGCCACGACGAGCCCCAGGGTGTTGGTGTACTGCGCCATGCAGTCGATGGTGGCGAAGCAGTCGCTGAGCAGCTCCGGGCTGTAGGGCCGGAAGGTGGTGGTTGTGCCCGCGCCGTTGGTGGTGCTTGCGGCGGTGGGGAGACTCTGCGTTGTGGGGGATTTGGTTAGCTTGGGTGCTTTTTTTTGGCGTCCTGAGCGCTGGATGGGAGGAGGGGTGGGGGGAGGGGGGTAGTTGGCCTTACGACGAGGACGTAGATACCGGCTTCAGCGAGGAGCCTCATGCTTTGGTCGTGAATGCTGGTAGGGTCGATGTTGTCTGAGCCTGTGGTCAGCTTTTGCCCTTGATGGGTGCGAATGGGGCACATATTTCACATACCCACAAACAGCACGTTGAGCCCGAGATCTGTGAAGAGGGTGATGTCTCGTCGTAGGTCCCCCAGGCGAGCATCCGTGAGAGGATCACCGGCATTCTCTCCGTGAAGGCGGTATACTACCCCCTTGATGAGGAACTGATACACAGTTTAGTTCATGAGTTCTGAGGCGGTGGGTTGGAGTGGATCTCAGCATACGCGCTCATCGCCTTTCCAGAAGAATCGCCCTTGTGTAGAGATGGCAGTGGCCATGTCCGCTTGTGATGTGGGACTCATTGTGATGACTGTGTAGTATGTAAACCTCGTCAAATAGATAGGCTGTTGATTCTGTGGCCAACTCAGACACTCCATAACACGTCGACCGGGCCTCAGGGTCTTTTATAGCACTTCCCACGGCTTGATCGTGGCCCGTCCAGGTGCACAGCGGCCCTCCAGCCCTCCCAGCACGACAAGAGAGCGGCCCTCAGTCTCCGACGCTTCCTTGTCACCTGAATCTTTGCATCTCTCCCGACAAGTTTCCGTAACACAAGAAAGCACGCAAAGGCTTCACTTCACCGCATCATGACCACGGATTTACGTAAAGAGGAAGGCTGCCGCATTCCTGTGGTCGTTGAGTTCTGGCCCGCGACGATATTTGCCTGTGCTTCGGCCATGTGACGTTCCAAGCTGGCGGCCTTTTGGGGTTTGCATTACGTGATGGTGGGTTTGAGGTCAATTTCCTGGGGGTAAAAATGGAGTAATTCTCTGGGGTACTTAAGTAATTCTGGGGTAATGTGGGCCGGGTCATGACCGCTTTCCCGGGTGCGGCATGCTCGGTTTTTCCACAGCTTTTCTCCCTTTTTTCCTTCCACGATGTCCGGCATGAAGCACGAATTGGTCATGATGCATGGTTCAGGAGCGTATGACCAAGGAAGGAAGGGATTTGTCCCGACCTGGAAACCGAAGGTACACCTGGACAGCGTTGGCTGTGGCCCGTGCCTGATTTGTGACAGCTGGCAAACGTATGACACATACTCCAGCTTGGCCATGTCGTGCGTGTCGCGCCAGTGCACACAAGCCGTGGCCTCGCACTAAACTGTCGAAAACAAAAAAAATCACAAATCACAATTCTCACGACACGATGTCGCAATTTTGCGAAACCATGCCCGCGACTCTCTCGCTTTCTCGGGGATCAGTGAGGATCTTCGCGTTGACTATGTTCTTGTGTATTGACTGTGTAGACCGGAGACAGCGACCTGCCGAAGTTATATAATTGCTTTTAAATGTTCAACTTGAGTTTTTGGATTCGGATATTCGATTTGGGTATTCGACTTGGAAATTCGACTTGGGAATTCGACACTGGACTCTGGATCCGATGATGAGCTCGCAACCTCCCGTCCGCAACGGGTCCCAGGACAGAAGTGCGGCTGGAAGACTGAAGGTGAGCGACGCAGGCAAAGAATGAGCTTACACGGTCAAAATATCCCATATCCCATTGTACAGTCAACGCGGCGGTCCCCCTCTTTCTCTTTCTCTCTCTCCGAGCCAAGGCTGCCAAGTATGAATCACCGACTTTCTAGCAGGGAGGGCAGCGTCTAGGCGCTTCGAAGATGGATATTAACGCTGTCTATTGTCTATCAATGATTTGGTGGATTCACACCCACACTGAAGCAAAGTCTTGCCTCCACTCAGCGGAGAACAGCTTTCATACAGACTGGACCCTCCATCATAACGATCCCGACAGCAACGGGATCTGCATCACCGACTAGATTCCCTCCGGCCTTTTATAGAACAGCATGTCCGAACAACACAAAGTCCGAGCAGCCCACGTACGTTTGCGCATCGATCGTAGCCCAGAACCACTGCAGGACGCAGTCGCCAGCCACCTGGCAGTCGCCGGGCGCAAACGACGTGGGCAGCGTGACGGCGAAGTTGGTGTTGTTGGGCGGCAGGGCGTCGCCCAGGTCGCGGTTGCCGTAGTCCTCGAAGAAGATCAGCGGCGGGCCGATGACGGTGTTGGTCGCTGTCTTGACGATGGAGACGTTGGCGGGCCCGCCGTGCAGGATGTTGAGCTCGATCTGCATCGGCACGATCTGGCCCGGGCGGAAGACGGACACGGCCATGTTGTCTGAGAATTGGTGTGCGCGGCAGAGACTCAGGGGGCCTGGGGGAGGAGGAGGAGGAGGAGAGGTCAGCTTTTTTGTTGTTGTTCACGCTCTCATTCTTGGTGGATGCCCGAGAAGATGGCTCTGCTACTCACATCCTTCCGTGATGTTGGGAGCCACGGTTTCAAGGGACGCTGTCACATCGTTTCTTGCAATGTCGAACGCGGCCTGTGAGCACAGCTTGGTCATCCCGGGGCCGAGTTTCCGCGAAGGAGGGTTGAGTATAACGCCATGTGCGAAGACTGTCGCGGCGAAGAGCGTTGAGAGAAGGTATGTGATCTGCATTTTTTTTCCTGTTTTTCCTTTTTATTTTTTTCGGACCTGGAAGCGCGTACACTGAACGGCAGCTTCAATTTTTCTGAGAAAGAACGAATGGAGTGAGTGATAGGGAGCGACAGTGACCAAGCACGGATTGATTACACGCTCAGCGCTAGATCCATACAGGAAGAATAAGGAAAGTGATGTTCAAGATCATCGGCATTGGCGGGCATACACGTCTGGGGGGCAGTACCATAGTAATATCTCCTCCTCGTGTGTATCAAATAGTCAACACCAAGATTCCAAGGTTCTGCGAGTCAGGAAGGGATGGCTTGTCCAGCTCCGGCTATTGTCGACTAGACCAGTCCGGTATCAAACTCTAATACTAAGACAGAGATGGCGAACTGTGCAAATCTCGTTCGGCTCGGCGGCTGATGCTCCAAGTCGAAGCCTACCGAACAATGCCATCCTAGCCATAGATGTCTTCTGACAGCTTGCCGCCAGGGGTGGGCCGGGTCTGTTCATCCAGAGTTCTTGAGGCTCAGTTGCTTTTACTTCCGTTCCTAGCAAGCTAGTGCTTCAGATGAAAGCGTAAATATTCCGTCCCGGGCCTCTGGTATGTACCGCCGCTCATTGCTACGCTGCTGTGGTGACTTGGACTCCGTACAGGATGATGACCTGCATCGTCGAGCAGCGTCTCAAACCGACGGGAACTGGCCCTTGGTTCCTCGCCATCGAGGCTCCTGACACTTGGTGCCCTGGAAGGATGTGCACGATGTCTTTTGCCATTTCGTTCACTCTCAGCTCTTTCGCTTTCGAGCTCTGCTACCAGTGCTGTGGTGTCAGTAGCGTCGCCGCAGCCTTTGTGCTCGGAGTACTCCGTACCCATCCCGTACCGATGGACAGCACACCGGCGCGCACACAATATTGAGTCCCCGGCAATATTATTGGCAGACAAGCTTTCTAAAAGAGCGCGCGGGGTCCGGTGATTTACATTGCAGGACAGTGAAGCAGTGCTTCACAAGACAGCAATGGCACTAGGCTGAATTCACGGGTGATTTTCCGCCACCCTTCGGTATACTCCGTATATGCGCACAAGTTGAAACTCCTTGGCCTACTTCAGGTTGTGACCTACCCGTTGCTGCCGACAGTCAAAATGCAAAAAGCATGAAGATTCGACAAGGTTGTTCTTTGGCATTCATGGCCCCCTCCGACAATTCCTTACTTGGTCGTCAGAAACTATATGGTCGTCAGAAACTATATGGTTGGTGAGGGTTTACGTGGTGAGGATAATTAAAAATCTTGCGCCTCAGTCACTGTTCCGGGTGAGCACGTTGCACATCTGTCGCCGCACCCAAAACCTACTATCACTTTTTCAATTCTCGTCGGAGGTTGCTGCCTCACACTGCTGTTTTTGGTCCTGAAGTCAAGTACATACAAGTTCACTTCTTCTGTATGCTGTTGTGTTGACGGAAAAATTGCACCATACATCTACGCCGCACAAAGTTTGGTGTTTTCGTGGGCGGTCAAATTGCACCTTTCCTGACGTCTACTGTAAGTACTGCACCTCCGTGGGTCCTTGTTCTACCTCCGGACTGGATTCTATCAAGCACGATTACTGGTGTAAGCCAGATAAATCTACCAGCAACATGCGAGGGTAGCACTGTGTCGTCCTCTAGCCCTGCCGCCGGCAGTCCGGGTCCGGGGAGGTGGATACCAATGACCGGGGCCCGGGCCCGGGCTCAGCGAATTCGATCCGGTCCCGTTCAAAGTTGCGGAAGCGGCACCACCACATTGCTGCGACCTGCTTCTTCATGCGCAGATGCTAACGCGAAAGAAGACTCAAGCACTTTGCTCCTCGTCTGAACCTCCTCTTCGACATTTTCAACGCATCCAGACACCAGGCCTACAGCTCAGAGCCGTCGAAAGATATATTGCTTAAGCCTACCCTAAGCTGCTTGAGGTTCAGCAGTACTATGTCTTTCGATTCATTGCTCGTGGCTTTTTCCGATTTCCAGACTCACTTCCCTCCCAAGCTTGCTCGTTCGTCGTTGACCTGCTGATCAAGCACATGGTCATCAGATGTGGGCCAGGGGAGCTGTCTAGAAACTTCCAAGATGTTATGCAAGCAGTGCAAGCTCGATCAGCGCAGCTACTAACAAATCTCCACCAGGTTTGTGTGGGAAAATGGTAGAGAAGTGCGCCGACAGCCTGCCATTATAGCTGACTCGCGGACCTCGGACAACAGCTTGTGCGGAGCTTTGGTAACGAAATTAATCAGCTTCGGCCTTCGCTTCTGGCTGATTGGATGATTCTGGAGTGCTCTGGTTCCACAACATCGAGGCGAGCTGGTGCCAGGTGGGTATGAGAAGAAGATGCCAGAGCACGTCAGGTATGGAGGAGATGATATAAAGACAAAGGCTTAGATTCGCTGCCTCTGCACGTTTAGGATTGTAGACAAGAACAATATCTGATCAGTGTTTCTATCAGCGGTGATATTTGCCCACTTCAACTCAGCATCCTACCTTCTCACGATTCTGATTCTTGAAATATCACAATGGCCGGCATCATCAAGAACGTCGCCATCATTGGTGTAAGCACAACCTATTCCTCACAAGAACGTTCTTCTGATCACTAACATCCGCTCCCAAATCTCAGGCAACAGGCCAGCTCGGCTCCCACATCGCACGCGCCCTCACCGCCTCAGGCATCTCAGTGACCGCGATCCAGCGCAAGGAGTCCGACAAGGTGCCCGCCGAGGGCATCAAGTCGGTCAAGGTCAACCTGCTCGACAAGAGCGAGCTGATCGCGGCCTTCCAGAACCACCAGGCCGTCATCAGCGCCGTGCAGGTCCCGCACTTCCCCACCGAGCAGGTCTGGATCGACGCCGCGCTCGAGACGCCCGGCGTCAAGCGCCTCATCCCCTCCGAGTTCAGCACCAACCTCGAGTCGCCGCTCGCCGAGGGCCTGCCCATCGTCACCGACAAGGTGCACGTGCGCCGCTACCTGACGTCGAAGATCGCGTCCGCCGACGCGCCGACGACCTGGACGGGCGTCAACAACGGGCCCTTCTTCCCCATGATCTTCCAGTACGGCGCGCTGGGCCCGGACTTCCGCAGCAAGAAGGCGGTCTTCAAGAACGGCGGCGACAACCCCATTGGCGTGTCGCGGCTCGAGGACATCGGCACCGCGGTCGCCAAGGTGCTCAGCGACGAGCACTTTGCCGCGACGGCGAACCAGCCCGTGTACATCCACTCGGCGGCGGTGACGGAGCGCCAGCTGACCAAGCTTGCGTCCAAGGTCACGGGCATTGAGTTCGAGGAGGTCAACGTCCGGACGGAGGATCTGTTCGCGGAGGCCAAGGAGAAGTGGGACAAGGGCGACAAGTCGGGCATGTTCAACTTCTACTTTGTCATGATGTACCAGAAGGGATATGGAGGCAGCGAGGACTTCCAGAAGCTGTCGTGGAACGAGCGTCTGGGCCTGAAGACGCTTACGGAGGAGGAGATTGAGGAGGTGGTCAAGGCCACTGCTAAGCACGCTGGGGTTCTGCAATAGGTGATTCTCTGAGCTTCGCGGCCTCGTGAGTTGTGGATCCGTGGAATCAGCTGTCAAAATTTGGGCTTTGAACCAGCCCAATGCCATACACAATACGTAATGAAATTAATAATCTCATCCGCATTTCAAAGTGCATTTGACCTTGAAGACCTTGAAAGTCATTTCTCATTTCATTGATATTGTGCTCTTAAGGGTGAGTAGCACAACGATAGGCATCCTGCCGAGTTTCCACTGCTAGGGAAAGACGCCATATGTATACTGTTCCATCCTCCCAGTCCATGGCCATGTCATATCCGGCTGGCCCTGGTCGTTCGACGTTAGGTTTGCCCAACTGTTTCCGATGAGGAGCTCCTCCAGGTTCGGCAGCGCGGCCATGATCAAGTTCGCCGCGAACTCAATGGTCTCAGCATTCTCCTGCGTCACCCGCCGCCCGTAGGCTGCCCCCTCAGGCCCGTCGTACGCGTTGCCACACCCAGCCCCGCCGTCGAAACCGAGCTGCAGATTCCAGGATGGAGGCAGCTCCAGGCGCTCGAGGTTTGGGAACCGGCGGAGCACGGGCAGATATTCCTGGACGGTTGTGTGAGTAAGAGGTAGAGTTAAAGGTCACAAGAGTGCTGCGTTGCTTTCGAGGCATATCTACCTTCAACACGGCACCATTTCTCAGGGCACTGCGACCAAATGAACGAATATGTTCAGGTGAACACCCCAAAAGGCCCTCCATTCTCAGGCTCGTTATGTTAGGCGTGGCATCGAGCATCCCTGGAACCTGTCCGTGAGCACGAGACACAAAACGCAGAAAGCATCGAAACATCGGCAGCATACCTTCCAGCAGGCTCAGGCACCACCCTGGCCACCAAGCAGAATCCTCACTCATCCTCACCTCCTTCAGCGGCAACCCAGTCGTTGCCTTAATGACCTCCAACCGCGCCTCCGCCGCACCACTGAACCCCCCGAGATTCCAATGAAATTCAGGCGACCCAGCCTCCAGCACCTCCAAGTTCGGACACCGCGACACCAAATAATCACTCCCCATCCCCAGCTGCAAATACATTACGCTCGGTAGCACCAGCCCCCTCTCCACGAACGCGCGCTCAAACGCCCGCATAACAAGCCCCCGGCCGTCGCCCTCAATCCCCCAGTCCAGCCGCTCCAGCCCGCTCATCGCGCCCAGCACGTCGGCCACCAGCAGCGGCAGGCTCGGCGGTGGCGCCGGCAGCGGCACCGCGGCTTTCGCGAACAGCGGCATCGAGCTATGCACGTCCACGCGGAGGTGCCGTGCGCCGTCGAGCGCGGCGCCGCATGCGTGGATTTCGCGGAGGCGTGCCTCGACGTTTGCCCACCCGGGGCTCGCGGCGTCCCAGCTGGATTTGTGGATGGTGAGGTTGGCGAAGAGGTCGTCGGGAGGGAGGGTGTGTGCGGGCGTGACGGGGTGGGTCCAGAGGCGCGAGGTGCGGTCGCAGATCGCGGTGCGGAGGTTTGGGTAGCGGGAGAGCCAGGCTTTGTTGGCTGTGAGCCAGGGGTGGTTGGTGTCGAGGAGGAACTGGGGGATGCGAGGCTCGGTGGCGGTGGGTTGGAGGAGGGTGAGGGGGTTCCAGGCGTGTGTGGTTGCTAGGAGGAGGGAGAAGAAGAACGAGAGCGTGCGGAGTTTCATTGTGGGCTACTGGTTTGTCTTGAGGGTCCGTATAATTCGAGGCGGCAAAGCCTTGCGAAGATGAGATATCATCTCTTCTATTTGTATCCAAAGACCAGATCAGGACAGTTTGTCGTTCGTTAGGCGCAGGCTGTTGCAAGCCCGTTGAGGCCAGGTCGTTGCTTACCTTTACCCGAAGGTGGGCGATAATGGTCAGCAGTATGGCCTAATCGGGTGGAATATTTGAGAGTCAACTCTAATATATGACTCTTACCTCCATGCAGCTCTTTCACAACTCGTGTTCGCTGTGCAGAGTAAAATTGACGGATGCAGTATCTACCTAGGTACATAGAAACCCTAGACGATATATTCTGTTGTGCAATGCACGATCAGGCCACGCGATAGTAGGACTGGAAAAGTGAAAATTCGTGTACCTGCTGTCTTCGGATTGGATCGTCTCCATGATTTTTCAATAGTATGTCGGTCTTCTTCTCACACAGGCAACTCGTCTCCGGCTGACGGGCTGCCCTGCTGACTGTCACCACTCCAGTGCCCATGTGAAGCCTATAATGATGTGTTCCCCACCCACAGACGACGTTGCCTTCCAACGTATCAGAATCGCACCTGCGGCGAGTATGAGTTTTGCAGATTCATCAGCTGCCTTGTGACATGTACGAAGTTGCTTCAGCACAAACCTTTGAAGTCCTGCGAGTTGAGGCTTGTACTGTCGCAGCCAGTTCTGTGCTTACAGCACATTTTTCTCGCCAGGCCATCTTGGACAAGCTTCAGCAGTTCGAAAAGAGGCATATTTTCATTCCCTCCAATCCGTAAACGACGCGTAGAGCGCACTGCTACCGGAATAAGTACAATACACTGAAGCATGTCAGTAGAACTTTGAGCAAGATAGTCCCGCTGGCCCGTTCCCTCTGAAAATGAGCTCTGCTCCAAATTGCAGTGCAGTGCGATTGCCACTGGTTGGGGATGCAGAACTCTTTTCAAAGCTGGTAGAAACATCTCGCTCCACAGTCTTCCAGCCCGCGTACCCGGAACAGCTTCTTGACGGTCGACATCTCTCAAAACATCCCGAAGGTGTCCAAAGCAGTGATCCGTCAACTGTGTCCATCGCCACCTTACCTAGGTGATTCCTGCGAACATGAAAAAGAGGAGTGTGGCCCAGTGGGATCAGCTGTCGTGATAGAGTCTTTACTTGACAACTCGCAGCTCCGTGTTGAAAAGATGACTGATGAAATGCTTTGGGCCATGTTCATCAATGATGTGAGCTAGCGCCGCGGCAGTGAATTCCGAATTTCCAGAACAGGTCGGCAGACTGTGCGCAGCACACAGCCCATCGAATTCGCCGGCAGCAGTGATCACAGTATATTCGACGTATCGTACTGTACAGACGTTCGGTGTTGCGTTGGTGGAGTTTGTACCATCCAAATCTCTGCTGTACTGGTCCACCGGGGGTTGATATCAATCGAGCAACGCCAAGAACCTACTTCGGTGAATCCCCGATGTTATACCAATGGAGTTGCATGCAAAAACACGTCTCCAGAGTCCCTGCAGCAAAAGTGCATTTGGACAGTCAGTCCAATGCTCTCATCTTTACCGTCTTTCCGTTGGCCCATGGCAATCATGCAATCGGTCTTTCGGCTTACATCAAAACCGGGGGCCCCAACATTGCTCATCTTTTATCTGGGGTACTCGTAATCTCACTGGCTCATAAAGTCGGGGGTGGAGTGGACTTGTCTGCTTGTGTACGGGGTGAGACCCATACAGTACCAAAGTAGCGAGACGCATGGTGCGTTTGCTGTAAACCCGTAACGAGCAGGAGCCGGAGGCACAAGCTCAAAAGCGGTGGGAGCTCGGAAGACTTTCCACGCCCGACTTGTTGCAGCTCTGCTCAAACTGTACTTTTGGCTGAAGATCTTCACTTGGTTTAAGGAATGCGAGGTTACCAAAGTGGTTCTATTAGCCACGTGCTCTGTGCCCTTCACCTTCAATGTAACAACCGCAGAAGAACTCAGCTCAGCGTGCCGCCTGTGCCCTTGCACTCGTTATCACCGAGAAGAATTTGATCATTTAAGTGGATAGGGACGCACGAGACCAGCAGGGGTGATAGACAGAGTTCCGGTTTTTTTAAGATCGTACGAAGATCGCCGCAGTTGGTACTGTACACAAGAAGATTGACACTGAGTTGGGCCAAGTCCAAGTCCTTCCTGAGTCTGTCTACATGTGAATCCGGGATGGACTTGCTGGCAGGCTAAGGAAGGAAGCTGTCTTCATTTATTCAAATTGCGAATCCTTGCGGCGAGCTGGCAGAGAGAATGGAGGTGGAAAGTGAAGTTTCGCTTATACCATCAAAGTCAAAAGTCAGAGGTGGGAATGTGGTTGGAAAGAAGGAGTCGTCGGAGCTGCGGAGTCGGATTTGTGGGCCTTGGACCCTTGAGCCCCTGCAGGCGGGTGGCAGGGACAGGGGGGTGAGATTAATGCATAGTGACGTACTGCGGCTCCAACCATCCCTGAACGTCACCTCGTCGGTTTTTTCAGAAGTGACATTAATCCTGCAAACACATGCAACCTTTTCAGCCTTTTCGGAACCAACATCGCCCAAATGCAAGGAGTACTCGGCGAGAATTACCACGACAGAACTTGCCAGCGAGTCAACTGCAGTAACATCAATTTTCTGCAATTAGCAGCGTGTTGTGTTTACAGCAGAGTTTACAGTACTGTGCCTCTCAGTCACTCAACTCGGATGATATTTCCACATTGAAGGCAGAATCATCACTGGCTACTCCGTACTCTCGAACCAGAAGATCGTCGAGCCCTGAATCATGGCGCACGACCATGGAGATCTTGTTGCGGTATGGTGCATGTGCTGGGACTACCCGATCGGGCAATCCGGCAGTCTGACAGTACCGCTATCTCGAGGGCCCTGAGAGGTACAGAAGATGGGACCATTCACATGCACAATATGCAAGTTGTGTGTCTCTTCCTTCGTCAGCGGCCGTTGGGCGGTCGCTGGCCACCTGCGCGCCAGTCCGTCAGACCACTGCCATCTCCTATTATAACCACTGTGCCCTCTTACAATTCCTTCGCTCCTTGCGAATGAACAAAAGTCCACAAGCACGACCGTTTTCTCAGACCTCCCACCACTCAATAAACATCTTAGCTGACCAGTCAGTCCAACAAGTCTGACCCATGACACTGCCAGGCCGGAAATAGGACTAGCAATCCATCCGAAACCAACGACTATCCCAATAGGCCCGAGCACACAACCGATAACCGCCCCGTCGTCGCGATGATCTGCGTCCCTGGGACCCACACGGCCCGCATATTGCGACCCACCGCGTCCCGCCCACGGGCACCGTCCGGGGCAGCCTCGGCGGTGCTTTTCTGTTGCTTGCGCCAACCCAAGCCTTTCTTCGCCAACTTGTCAGCCGTGCGCCTGCCGTGCTGACGCTGGTGTACCCACGGTGCTCCCTGCAGGTCCCTGGCGGTCAACATCGTCTACCCCAAACCAGGCACGCTGTCTGTGCTTTGTACTGTGGTGGCACCTCTCAAAGCCAGATCTTTCCACAGATCAACTCCGCGTTTTCCTCAGCTGTAGCCTGTGTGGGATCCAGTCACACTCCACGTTGGCCTCCTCCCTCCTCCGCGATTGTGGGTCGCCATGACGTTTATGGTGAAATCTCTTGTCTATCTGCCCGGCCTGACGATGCTTGGCGAAAAGGCATGTTAGCCTATGATGACATTGTTGACATTGTCCACACTCTTTTCGAGTCAGATCTCACCGTGTCCTGGCCACGGAGTACCTGCTCGGATTTGTCTGCAGCTGCCTATATATACAGCTTCCCCGGAATTCGAACATTTCCCCAGCTTATGAGATTCTCTTTATCACTCTCGTGTTGCTCTGCCCTTCCTGTCTCCTTCCTTTCAACTGGATCAGCGCTGTGCTTTGTTGATGAACCACCACTGATCGAGACGATATGGGTCTTTCAGCCCTCAAGAAGGTGGCCCCGTCCACGGGGCACAAAGACAACCATCATGGTGTGCCTACATACTGGAGTAAATCCGGTCACACCCTCCAGAAATACATCACGGCCCTGGCTACCTGTGATTTTCTGCTTTTTGGTTTTGACGTAAGTTTTGGCTTGATTTTCATGAACAGCCCTCGGGACCTGGAACTTGGCTAACAGAAACTCGACAACAGCAAGGTGTCATGGCCGGAATCATCTCGTCTACCAGCTTTGTTGCCGACTTTCCCGAGGTCGACAACGACAGCACATGGCAAGGTTTTGTGACATCTATCTATGCCATCGGCTGTTTCTTGGGTGCTTGTTTCATTCTGATGTTTGGTGACCGTCTGGGACGCCGCAAGTCCATCTTCCTGGGAGCTACCGTCATGATCATCGGCGTCATCATCCAGATCGCCAGCGTCCCCCCCAACGCCGGCGCCACAGCCCAGTTCATCATTGGCCGATTGATAACAGGAGTCGGCAACGGCATCAACACCTCCACCGTGCCCACCTACCAAGCCGAGTGCTGCCCCGCCCACAACCGCGGCAAGCTCATCTGCATCGAAGGCGGCAACGTGGCCGTCGGCTCGATGCTGGCGTACTGGATCGACTACGGCTGCGTGTACGGGCCCGCCGCCTTCGTGTGGCGCTTCCCCATCGCCTTCCAGTGCGTGTTCGCCATCATCATCCTGACCATGATGCTGCGGCTGCCCGAGTCGCCGCGCTGGCTGCTCGCGCACGGCCACTTCGACGAGGCGCTGACGGTGCTCGCCGCGCTGCACGATAAGACGCGCGACCACGACGACGTGCAGGGCGAGATGACCTTCATCATGGACGCGATCCGCGCGAGCGGCCAAGAGGGCGGCAATGCGCCTATTAGCGAGGTGTTTACGAACGGCAAGACGCAGCACCTGCGCCGTATGCTGCTCGGCGGCGGCTCGCAGATCATGCAGCAGCTGTCGGGCTGCAATGCGGTCATCTACTACTTCCCGATCCTGTTTGAGAAGTCCATCGGCGTGTCGCCGAATCTCTCGCTGTTGTTGGGCGGCGTCAACATGGTCGTGTACGCCATCTTCGGTATGACCTCGTTCCTCGTGGTCGAGCGCGTGGGCCGCCGCAACCTGTTCTTCATCGGCAGCATCGGCCAGTGCTTGTCGATGGTGCTGGTGTTTGCGTGCCTGATCTCGGGCAAGAGCTCGGATGCGATGGGCGCGGGTGTTGGGCTGTTCACGTACATTGCCTTCTTTGGCGCGACGTGGCTGCCGCTGCCCTGGTTGTACCCGGCGGAGATCAACCCGCTGAAGACTCGCTCGCGGGCGAATGCCCTGTCGACGACGCAGAACTGGCTGTGGAACTTCTTCATTGTGATGATCACGCCAGTTCTGATTGACAGCATTGGCTGGGGCACATACCTGTAAGTCTTTTTACACCCTTATCATTCCCACAACCCAGACTCGTACAGCAACAAAAAAAAAGAAGTGAAGCTGACCTCAAATCCCCAACCAGGTTCTTCGCCATCCTCAACGCCATCTTCATCCCCATCCTCTACTTCTTCTACCCCGAGACCTCGGGCCGCACGCTCGAGGAGATCGACTTGATCTTCGCCAAGGGCTACACCGAGAAGATCAGCTACGTGCACGCCGAGCAGAAGCTGCCCAAGATGACGGCGGCCGAGATCGCAGCCATGGCGCGCGAGTACGGCGTCAACAGCTCCGACGACGAGATGACGGGCGGCGCCAACAAGAACAAGCGCCGCGCGAGCGAGCGCGAGAACAAGAAGACGAGCCTGAGCTCGGACGAGCAGAAGGCTATGAATGAGAGCAACTCGAATGCCTTGATGGCTTGAGTTGGTTCCCCAGGGTGGTGAGATTCGATGGTGCTTGTCACCTTGTTCTCCCCGAGATGGGATGCCCAGGCGGTAGAAAGATTGGGTGGTTGTCTGCATTTTTGCATTTCTTTTGCGTGTCTTCTTGATGTTGATACCAGCTGAGGTGGTTTGAGTTATCACTTGGCATGACTTATGGATACCCTATTGGTGCGCGTTTTAGAGTGAAAGACGCTTTAGAGTCTTCGAGATAGATGCGAGACGCATAGAATGGGATAGAGATGTTTATATAGACGTCCGCATAAACATTCGTTGCTTTACTTAGTGCCTTCCAACGTCTCATCACACTGGATCTCGCGTGTTCAGCCGTGTCAGTATGGTCTTGACAGTGTCTCAGTTTGTGTGCGGATTGCCTGGATTCCATTTCGAA
Source organism: Ophiognomonia clavigignenti-juglandacearum (assembly GCA_003671545.1). Taxonomy (NCBI): domain Eukaryota; kingdom Fungi; phylum Ascomycota; class Sordariomycetes; order Diaporthales; family Gnomoniaceae; genus Ophiognomonia; species Ophiognomonia clavigignenti-juglandacearum. The sequence goes on along the minus strand of PYFS01003514.1, from coordinate 17,853 downwards.
GCAGTCTGTCCACCCGGAGGTGTGTCCTTTGCCAACGTGGGAAGATGGCTTCTGAACAAACTTCGTGTGCTCGCGCTGACCTATAACTTAGAAACATTCCCTGAAGCACTATTGTGTAGGAATTACGGTACCATCGGTCTGATTTTGAGCCGGCACAAATACTGACAATGCACAGTATTTGTTCCCTCATGAAAATTTTGCGAAGATAGGTGAAGTGATTATTTACGGTGAAAGCTTGAGGTTGCTTCACATTTCGACCAACTTTGAATACGATGTGATCATTCTTCATAAATTCGTACTATATACACTCATTTGCTCAACATCGCAACAGATTCCGACATGCTACCATTCCTGCGTGCTGTCCCGCCCAAAGGCTTCAGCCTCACTTCGCAAAGCCCGGGCTCTCAACCTGCTCAAACTCGCCCTGCATCTCCTTCGCCGACCGCGGCGCAGTAATCTGGGCGTGCTTGAACTTGCGAGTCTTGGTCCTGTTCTCAAAGAGCACATCAATGCTCTCGAAGCTGAGATCCTTGGTCTCGGGCAGCTCGAACCACATCACAATGAACGAAATCACCGACGTCGCGAAGAAGATCCACCCCATCAGCCCGCCCAGGTTGCCTTCGCCAGGGTTGAACATGTACGGCACGACGATGTTCCAGACGGCGCTCCACGCGTAGTTGAAGAAGAAGCCGATGGCCAGCGTCTTGGCCCGCAGCGAGATGCTGGGCACCTCGGCCGCGACGGCGAGCGCGGGCCCGTTGGCCGGGCCGATGCTCAGCCAGACCATCTGCAGCGTGACCGCGACGGCCCACAGCGACGCGGGCGACTGCCGCGGCACGGACGCGGAGACGCCCATCGCGAAGAAGAGCACCGCGGCGAGGGCGATGCCGCTCAGCACGATGGGGCGGCGGCCGATGCGCGCGAGGGCCCAGCAGGTGAGGATCGAGGAGAAGATGGACATGGCGATGCCGACCTCGACCATCATGGCGACGTCGGTGGCGGCGAGCCCCGCGAGGACCATGAAGTACGGCGAGTTGTTGATGAAGGTCGCGCCGACCAGCTGGCTGAGCCCGTTGGCGTAGAGCACGATGCGCGTGCGGCGCCAGTTGGTGCCGCGGAAGCACTCGAGGAACGAGGCGCTGCTGGCCTCGGCGCCGAGCTCGTGCTCGGTGGCGGCCCTGATGGCCTGGACCTGCGACTCGACCTGGAAGGCGGTCCACCTGGGGTGCAGCTTGCCGACGGCCTTGATGGCCTTGTCGAGCTTGTTCTGGCGCACGAGGTAGTAGGGGGACTCGGGCACGAGGAATGCGCCGAGGACGAGCAGGCCGGGCCATGACCACTCGGCGGCGAAGAGGTCTTTGTAGGCGGACTGGTCCATGATGGTGACACGGGTGAAGGCGATGGAGGCGGCGATGAGATATCCGATACTCTGCGAGGAGGAAAGCGGGTCGTATTAGCGGAAAGCACCTTTGCATAACGCAATACAAAGTCAGAGAGAGCTTCATGATAGGGACATACCAGAGACACCGTGTACACTGCCAGGGCGATACCACGGATCCTCCTAGGCGTGATCTCCGAGACATATGTCTGGCCAGCGGCCAAGGCGGCACCAAGCCCAATGCTGTTGATCATCTTGCCGACGAGGAAGACGGCGGGCGTGGAAGCGGAATAGACAATGGCCACTCCGATGATGGAGAAGATGCCGGCGATGAACAGCGACCATCTTCGGCCAAGTCTATCGCTGATGGGCCCGGAGAACCAAGCACCCAGACCTGTGGTGAGCTGGGGAATGGCGTTCCAGAGTGACTGCCAGTAAGCCGGGACGAGGAAGCCGTTGGTGATGGGGTCGAACTCTCCGAATTGCATGCTGTTTTTGAGGTTGGAATTGTCAGCAGTGTTTTGTAGTACAGAGCTTGTGAACTAGTACTTACACAAAAGGGGCCATGTCAAGGCACAAGGACAAGCTGATATTGTCGAAGCCGTACATGAAGGCGCCCACATTTCCAAACATAACACACAAGATTACGATCGGGTTCTTTTTCAGCGTCGCCCACACACTGAGGTCGTCGTCGGGCACGACAGCCATGCTGCCGTAGTTGTCCACTGCAGATTCTTGGCGATCGGCCTCTTCGATATGAGCACTGTTGGGCTGGAAGCCGGCGCCCTTTTCGAGCGCTTGTTGTGTCGCCCTGGACATTTTCGGTTGTTGAGAGTCAGTCAACTCACGGTAATTTGCAGAAAAAGGAGTTAGAACTCGAGAAGCGACACAGGTATCCACAGCACCATTGGGAACAGGGCAGGTCGGCGGGAACAGACAAGGGAAGAGGAGGAGCAGGGCAAGTATATTATCTTGGCGGCAGATCGATCTGTGGGCCGCCGTGGTGGCCTTTGATTATGACAATCACAATAGCGTACCGTTCTTTGCGACCTCAGACCTATGCAACGCGCCCCTCCTTCTGCAGCGCAAGCATCTTTCCCCACGGGGAAGAAGACGACAGTCCCAGCGCAACGGTAAGGTTTTCGCGAGCGAAGCACCTGACACGCCCCTGTAAACCCCTTCTGGGGCCCCGGGCATAGATCCTGGGGCCTAAGAAATTATGGCGCTGAAGCTTAAACCGGTTAAGCAACACCGGCTTATCCGGGCAGCAGGATCATCAGACCAGGCTCTTCCGGTTCACAAAAGTCGGGCTACCCGCCCGGTGTGAACCTATTTCCTGCACGGAGTAGTCTGTGGCGGGTTGTCATCCAAAACAAAACTGACTGACTGAGAGCACGCACTCCATGACTGGAGACCTGTCTGGGCCTTCAACGTCTGTGCCTCACACCCGTGCCATTATTGGCCTACCCAGCCGAGAAGAATAGTACTCGAACCGCCATCTTTTAGGTTCCAGAAACCCGGGTCAGAAAGGGAGCCTTCCATTAGCCGGTCAACCGTCCCACTTACGTACTTAGAAAGCTGTACTATCTTTATCACGGCCCCCTCAGACTCAAGCATCGACTACTTTGTGTGCTTGACGAAGAACCCGCCCGCAAGCCGCACAATGGCGAACACCCCCTTCGCCCCGGAGAAATGCAAGTGGATCTGGACGCCCAACTACGACGACGCCGCCGTCCAGGGGCAGTTTGTCTATTTCCGCAAGACCTTTCCCCTGGCACAGATCCCCGCGAAAGAGTGTCTGCTCCACGTCTCGGCAGATACGCGCTATAGGCTGTATCTCAATGGCGAGAGCATCAGCTTCGGCCCGGCAAAGAGCTACCTGTCGCACTGGTACTACGACACGGTCGACATCACGGCGCATCTCAAGAAGGGCGTCAACGTGTTGGCGGCGAGGGTGCTGCGGTTCTCGAACTCGCACGACGGGTGCGTGAGCATGATCAGGAGCGCTTTGCCGGGGTTGATTGTGAGCTGTGAGGTTGAGGTAAGAGAGAGAGACATCTGGCAAACTCTATTTTCTTTGAGCTGCAAATACTTACAACCTGAATCATAGGACCTCAACATAAGCACAGACTTGAGCTGGAAGTCCTTGGCTGACGAGGCGACGAAGCTCGTTGCGGATGACGAATGGGACTACCGTCTGGGCCCGCTGTTTCTCAGACTCAATGAGAATGTGGTCGGGAGAAGCTTGCAGCGGGACTGGCTCACGGAGCAGTTTGACGATGCTTCTTGGCCGGCAGCCATATGTGCCACGCCGCAGCGGAAGATGTCGCCGATTGTGGACCCGTGGCGGTTGGTGCCCCGGAGCATACCGGTGCTGCCAGAAGTGCCGTGTCGTTTTGATGGTGTGGTCACGAACTCCGAACCCTCTTCAGCAGACTCCTGGAAAGGGTTACTCTCAGGAAACTCAACAGTCGTTGTGCCGGGGAATAGTTCACAGTGGGTTGAAGTCGAGTCGAATGTTCTTACCACGGGCTTCATCGACCTGGCGGCAACGTGGGATGAAACCACCGACACACCACCCAAGATAACGATCTTCTACTCGGAATGTTACGAGAACTCCATGGAAGACGGCAAGCCTCGCGCCAAAGGCGACCGCGCCGACTTCAGGAACGGGCGGCTCTACGGCATGGCCGACACCTACACCCTCCACCAAGGCGCCAACCACTACACGCCCTTCTGGTTCCGCACATTCCGCTACATCCGCCTGACCATCGACACCACCGGCTGCAAGCTGCCGGTCACCCTGTCGGCCTTCACATACCGCGCGACGCACTACCCGCTCGACGTCCGCACCACGATCGCGACCTCGGATGCGCAGACGCGCCGCCTGTGGGACGTCAGCGTCGCCACGCTGCGCAACTGCATGCACGAGACGTACGAGGACTGCCCCTTCTACGAGCAGAACCAGTTCGCCATGGACACGCGCAGCATGATCCTGTTCACGTATGCGCTCGCGCGCGACGACCGCCTCGCGCGCAAGGCCATGCAGGAGTTCTACGCGTCGCGCCGCGCGGACGGGCTCGTCGACACGCACTTCCCCTGCCCCGGGCGCGCGAACAACATCCCGACGTTCTCGCTGTTCTGGGTCATGATGGTCTACGACCACATGGTGCACTTTGGCGACGAGGCGCTGGTGCGCAAGTACCTGGGCGCCATCGACGACGTGCTGAACTTCTTCCACCAGCGGGTCAGTGCCGCGACTGGGCTCGTGGGCAAGTTTGATGCGGACTGCTGGGGCTTCGTCGACTGGGCCGATGGCTGGTTCACCCCGGGCGTGGGGTTCTTCGGCCTCGCGGTGCCGCCTGCGTACTACAAGACGGGGTCGGCGACGTTCCACAGTCTGCTCTACGCATACGTGCTCGCCATGGCGAGCGAGCTGTGCACGTTCCTGGGGAGAAAAGACACCGCGCAAGAGTACCTCGCCCGCCGCAACGCGCTGCTCCACGCCGTCAAGACGCACTGCTTCGACAAAGACACGGGCTTCATCCTGGACGGCCCGGGGGCTACAGGCCAAGTCAGCCAACACTGCCAGATCTTCGGTGTCCTCGCCGGGTGCATCGCCGGCCAAGACGCGCAGGCGGCCCTGCTCAAGCGCGCGATCCTGCAGCGCGAGGAGCACAAGCTGACCAAGGCGAGCTTCGCCATGGGCTTCTACGTGTTCCGCGCGGTGAGCCAGGCGGGCGTGTACGAGGACTGCTGGCCGACGCTCATCGCGCCGTGGCAGGCGATGCTTGCGAACAACATGACGACATGGGCCGAGAGCGAGAGCATGATGCGCTCCGACTGCCACGGGTGGAGCGCGGCGCCGCTGTGGGAGATCGCGACCGAGGTGCTCGGCGTCGACAACCGGAGCGAGGCGTATCTGGAGCGCGTGGTGAGGAAGCGGGAGCCGGCCGCCGCCGCCACCGCCGCGGACAAGCCTGTGGTTATTGCGCCACGGCTGGGGCTGGTGTGTGGGGAGATCAAGGGCAATGTGCTTGTTGGACCTGGGTTGGAGGACCACGTTCGTGTGGAGTTATTGGCCGACTCCAAGGATGGATCTGTTTCGGGACAAGCTGCGAGGCGAGCGTGTGTCCAGAGGGACGGATCGTGGGCTTTGCGCCAGCTAGACTAGATTAGATCAGATTCCTGGGTTTCCCGACTCTAGTGGCGTCTATAGATAGACGCGAACCTGCATATAGATGAGCGAAATATGAGTTCAGCGAACGGTACACACGGCTGACCAAGCCCTTGAGCTTCACGACACTACTGTGGTTGCATTTGGATGCGTCGTGTGATCGCTAGTAATCGATACCCTCCTTGCGACCGGTGGAGTTGTGCCTGATCATGCGAAACTGCCTCGCCCCCAAAAGCCCTCCTCACCCCTCGGAAAACCCGGACGGTGCTGGCTCTAGCCTGATAGGTCATAAAGCTTGTGTGGTCTTGGCTAAGTTGGCCCGCTGCTGGGATTTCGGGGCTGATAAAGCGCATCAAGCATTGACAAGCCCGGCGTTCGGACGAAGGTCAGAACTCCTGGCTCCGGTGTCCACTGGCAGCTACTGCTGTGGTATATCGTGCTTTCTCGGGGGTAGTCGACTTCAAATCTCAGGTCAAGAGTCTGACATCAGTCGCCATGATGAACATTGCGCCATGCGTCCGAAGACTGTGAGAGGCACCTGCATTGTTCCTCTGGTGAATGCTTGTCCTTGCCAGCTCACCAAATAGCGTGTTGGTTCTGAACCCTGCCCGAGCAGTCCAACAAGCTCCTTATATTACCCACCCGGACAGATTCACCCGCAGCAGCTAACGCGACTGGTTCCTATTGAAAACAGCACTCAACATGTGACCGCGCAGGGGCTTTCGTCTCCAGGTTGGATCCAGGCCAATGACCAGCTGAGTTTAGCCAGGTCATCCACTGAACTGCACGCCAAACAAAGCCGCGGTCGCCTGGCGCAAAGTGAAGTTAGATGTGGCTTGTTCTGCGATCCAAGAGACCTGAGGTGTGGGCAGGAAAACGCACCAGCTCATCTGACTCTTGGGAGCCGTTATTATGATTGCAGCTGGAAGTCCGTGGACCAGTACAATGCGGAGAAGTTGGTCAATGACAACCAGAACCGATTGCTGTGGCAAAGGCTGACAATTACCTTCTTTTGCAACGTGGTGGCGGGCCTTGATAGCCTGGGACGATCCTGTGTGGCTAGTGGCAACTCCTTTTCCCTCATGCCATGTATCATGAAGCCACTGACAAGTGGACTCGTGCCCCCGATGCCCTCAATGCCTGCGTCGCCACGAAAATGCCGCAATAGCAGCATCGCCAGCAGCACACTTGTCAAACGTGCGCCCACTTAGGGCTGTGAAGCTTGACACGACGTAGCTGGGTGGCCGTAGAGACTAGAAGTACGCACCCTCACGTCTGACAAGCTACCGCCGCGGAGAAATCCGCACATGTGGTCATCCCCCCTCTCCACTCTAGCATCAGAAGAGAGAGAAAGGCGTCTTGTATTATCTGGGCGCCGCGAAGCTGGCTGATCTCGGTGACAGACCTGGCGGCGGGTGGGCCTGTCACCACCAAAGACCCTGTGAGGACTGTCGGCGTGTCACCTGCCCACAGGTCTCACACCAACGCCAGTATCATGTCAGCAACTTCCTCATATTGACAGCAACGCCCGCTGTGGAGGGCGCCTTGACGATGATGAGGTCCTGATATAGAGCATCAACCGCGCTGGCGGCTCAGAGTCTCATCCCAGGTACCGACCCCGGGAGTGTTCTCGTTCCATTCCGCTTCAGCATTGCGTTCTCTGACCTTCATATTGTCGCACCAGCGGGCGGTAGCTTTAGCGACTTTGACACTTCTTGCTGATGCAAAGTTTGCGAGACCTCATACTTCCAAGGAGGATAAATCGCCAAGACAGCCCTCAATCATCATGTCGATTGGAGCGCTGGAGAAGACGGCCGAAAAACGCCATTCAATAATGGCCTTTGGAAGCTATCTCCAACAGATAAGAAGTCGTGACTCGTGAGCGGGTTTTCATCAGATCAAGTGGCTGACAAGCTGGATCCGTCCATAGCAAGAGTCCAAGGTCTGGGGAGGTGATCAGCAGCCGAGTATTCTGTGAAGGCGAGAACTTCAGGAGCGCACACGAACCGAAGTCGGACTTTTGAGTGCGCTTGTCCTTGTTGACGTTGTTTCTAGGAGGAACATCCAAGCAGACGCATTTTTGGTAGGACTACAGAAAGGCATCCCTGTCTGTTCAGCAGGGGTCCCCTAGAAAGGCTTGACGATCGGCCCCGCCATCAATTTACTGTGGTACAGAAGTCCCTCCTTCTGACCACTTCGCAATATCTCCTTATCTCCTCTCACCAACCTCGCTGGCATCTCTCAGTTCTGCTATTACGTGGACTGCATAGGTTGACTGCGAGACTCCAGGTGCCGTAAACAAAAAGAAACATTGAATCCCTCAAGATGGCTCAGGAAAAGGTCTACCGGGCAAGCACCACTGCGCCCGTCAACATCGCTGTCGTAAAGTAAGTATGCCTCCCTCCTCCGCCCGCCCACATACCCCCTTATAGCCCAATTGCCTCAATACTGACTCCATCCTCTTCCCTCCAGATACTGGGGCAAGCGCGATGCCAAACTCAACCTCCCCACCAACTCCTCCCTCTCCGTGACCCTCTCGCAGTCCGACCTCCGCACCCTCACCACCGCCTCCTGCAGCGCCGCCTTCCCCGCCGGCGACTCGCTGACCCTCAACGGCGCGCCCTCCGACATCTCGGGCGCGCGCACGCAGGCCTGCTTCCGCGAGCTGCGCGCCCGCCGCGCCGCCCTCGAGGCCGCCGACCCGGCCCTGCCCAAGCTCTCGACCTTCCCGCTGCGCCTCGTGTCCGAGAACAACTTCCCCACGGCGGCCGGGCTCGCCTCCTCCGCCGCCGGGCTCGCCGCGTTTGTGCGCGCCATCGCGGACCTGTACGCGCTGCCCGACTCGCCCGCGGCGCTGTCGCTCATCGCGCGGCAGGGGTCCGGGTCCGCGTGCCGCAGCCTGTTCGGCGGCTACGTGGCGTGGCGCATGGGCGGCGCCGCGGACGGGTCCGACTCGGTGGCGGAGCTGGTTGCCGAGGCGGCGCACTGGCCCGAGATGCGCGCGCTGATCCTGGTCGCGTCGGCGGCGAAGAAGGGCGTCAGCTCGACCAGCGGGATGCAGCAGACGGTGGCGACCTCGGGGCTGTTCAAGCAGCGCGTGGCGGAGGTGGTGCCGGCGAACATGGAGTTGATGGAGAAGGCGATTGCGGCTCGGGACTTTGAGCTGTTTGGAGAGGTCACGATGCGCGATTCCAACTCGTTCCATGCGTGCTGCGCAGATACGTACCCGCCGATTTTCTACATGAACGATGTGTCGAGGGCGGCGGTGCGTGCGGTGGAGAAGATCAATGAGGTTGCTGGGAAGACGGTGGCTGCGTATACGTTTGACGCGGGCCCGAACTGTGTGGTGTACTTCCTGGAGAAGGATGAGGCTGCTGTGGTGGGGACATTCTACAAGCTGCTGGGAGAGAGTGTGGGTGGGTGGAAGGAGGGGGCTGCCAGCCTGTCCTCTGATGTTGGGCTGGATGAGACTGTTGCTTCTACCTTGAAGACTGGTATCTCCCGGGTCATTATGACCAGTGTTGGAGAGGGCCCTCAGAAGACAGAGGAGTATCTGGTCACAGAGACTGGAGACATTGCTGCACGATAGAATATTGGGCCACATGAAGCAGCGTCCCCTGCTACTTGGAAGGATCAAGCTATATGAACCGAATCAAGCCATAAACAAGTAAAAAGACCAAGTTTCTAGCATCTCATATCCTTAAGACTCGTGCAAATTCAGTGTCTTTCAGCATGATGCATACCTAGGTACCGAGGTAGGCAATAATATGAAGGTAGCTTCCAAGGTTAGCTGCTCAAGTGGCTGGGTGGCAGTGGCTCAGGCACAACACTTTGAGATCTTCAGGGTCCTTTCAGCCCTGGGACTTTAGTGGGGTGACCCCTGAGTCCTAGGGCTTATCGTGCTGAATGAAGCGCTTATCGGGCCCATGTGCTCGGGGCCGGGAATCAGTCCGACGTCACTGGTGGCTTGTCCAAATCGAGACAAGCACACCAACTGCAATTACACCCCACCACACACTTGGGCTGCACACCAAAAAACACCATCCATCATCGCCAGATGGTAGACAACTTCTCTGCACTCTCTTCTCATTCCATTCTTCTTGTGCTGGTTTAAAGGTCTTTGGAATCTGGGTCATTGCATCTCAGAGAAACTTGCGCCCATCGCCGGAAGGCCTCAAACAGCCCAGCCGCATTACCGACGTGCCCTTCGGCTTCCTGCCAACCTTAAACCGACACCAGCCCCTCCACGGTTTCCTCGCTGCCTCACGGAAATCAGTCAAGATGAGCAAGATTTGTGACATCAACGAGTCCGGTGATGTCCTCGCGACCTACACCAAGCTTGACAATGGCAAGCTGCTCACTGTATGTCCTCTTCTTGCACCTGCCCTCGGTTGCATCTCATTTCATGCTGTTTGCTCGGATCCTCGGCTGACCATACTTTGCAGGAGAAAACCAAAACCCCTCTTCCCAAGGCCGTTCTCTACGCCTTCCTGCCTGCTGGATTCCCCCACACCGTCACCGATGACTACCTAACCTATCAAACCTTCGACTCCCTTCAGGCCTTCTCCTCGTCCATCACCAGCCTGTTGGCCAACCGCGCCATTCTCGAGGGCCTGGGTGTGGGCAAGGCTGACCAGACCCCCACCACCGCTCTCTTCCTGCAAATAATCCAGGACACCTTCTCCCGTCTGGCCACCATCCTCTTCGCCCACCGCATGGGCCAGGCCATCGAGCCCGAGTGCAAGTACTACCGCTTCCTGGCCGACGTCTTCAACGACTGCGCGCAGTTCCTGGACCTTCTCCTGCCCGTGCTGCCCCTGGGCCCCAAGGTCTCCGTCATGGTGTCCGCCTCGGTCCTGCGCGCCCTCTGCGGCGTCGCCGCCGGCGCCTCCAAGGCCACGCTGAGCGCGCACTTCGCCACCAACGGCAACCTCGCCGAGCTCAACGCCAAGGAGGCCAGCCAGGAGACCGTCGTCAGCCTGCTGGGCATGCTGGCCGGCACGCTGCTGGTGCGCCTGGTCGAGGGCAAGGCGGCCGTGTGGTGCTGGATGGCGGCGCTCGTCGGCGTGCACCTGGTGACCAACTACTGCGGCGTGCGCGCCGTCAAGATGCGCACGCTGAACCGCCAGCGCGCCACCATCGTGTTCCGCGAGTACCTCGAGACCGGGCGCGTCCTCACCCCGGCCGAGGCCGCCGCGCGCGAGAGCATCCTGTTCCGCGCCCGCGGCAACATGGCCTCCAAGACGGGCGCGTACACGGGCACCTGCGACTTTGGCGGCTACGGCGCCCTCAAGAACAACCGCATCTGGGGCTCCGACCTGTACGAGTTCGAGGCCGATGAGTACTACCTGGGCGTGTGGGCCACCGGCCGCACCTTCACGATGCGCCTCGCCGTCAAGGAGGGCAGCGGCGGTAGCGGCGGCGGCGGTGGCAGCGGCGGTGGTGCTGCTGTTGCTCGTGCTTCTTCGTCTTCTTCTTCTTCTTCTTCTGCCAACGAGCCGCTCCTGGCGTGGTTCGACGCCGTCGCGTACGCGTACCGCTTCGAGGCCGCGGTGCTGCGCTACTGGGGCGACGACGACGACGACGAGCCGCGCGTCATGGGCGGCGACGGCGCGCGCGGCGGCAGCGTCGATCGCGGCACGAAGCTGGCTGTGCTTGCGGCGCTCAAGCAGAAGGGCTGGGATGTCGAGAACCACATGCTCGAGACTCGCACTCCTGTTCGCGTTCGCGTTGGCGATGCGAAGAACTACAAGGGCATGTAATCCTGTGTTCGGTTTTCATCCTATTTCGGTCTCTCGAAGTCCTGCCTTCCCTTGCGATTTTCTTTCGTCATTTTCCGGCTCGATCTTTCGTTTCGAGTTTTGGATCGTCTACCTCCGCAAAGACTACTGCTGCCTGCAACTTTTCTCTTTACTGGGTTCGATTTTCTCTCTTCAACCACGCAGCACACACACCGCTAACGCGCTTGACCAACCAGTCCCGTCAGCTTCACACGAGAAGGATCAAGGCTTTCTTCCGACCTCGCAGTTGCCTCTTCAAGAGGCAAAGCACGATTGATTCTACCACAGTCACATGTGGATTGGTTTTCTTCCGGCATTTAGGCATGGCATTTGGAGCAGGGCAATTTTCAGGCAGGAAACGGCATAGCGCTTGTTTGGCTCAGGACTAGGAGTACAGCACGGATCATATCAGGGCATAGACGGCGATTCTATGGCATTGCATCGGGGCAAAAACAGGTTGCACGCATGCACGATTTTGGGCGTTTTCTCTCTTCGGATGTCTTTGTGGGAGTGTTGGTTTGGTTCAAGATGGAGTTGAGATAACTTGATACCCTAGGCACATATGGAGCTCTTCTCTATGGTCCCGGATACATTCTGCAAAGATAACTCTTGTGCGGTCCCTTATCTTTAGTGATGCCGATGTTCGTGCCATACAATGCCCGCGCAGTCTTTAAATAAAGTGACTTCTCCGCCACAGATGCTCTGCGTGCACAATGGTCCGAATTCAATCCTTGGCTCTATTCTCTTTCCCGCAAGTGTCACACTCTTTTGGCCCAGCCAGTATTTTTCTCTCTCTCTCTTCACACAAGCCCCAAAATGCGACTGGCCCGCATCTTCGCGCCCTCCCAGCTGTTCAGCTTGGGCCGCACGTCCAGGTAGAAGCTCGGGCGCCCGCTCTTGTCGACCTTGCCCGTGTAGAAGTCGATCACATACTCGACCTTGGTGCCGCAGCGGTCGACGACCCAGTCGTGGCGGTCGAACGGCGGCGTGTACCCCAGCAGGGTGTTGAGGCGCGCCTTGGGGCTCATTTTCTTGGACAGGCCGACGAAGGAGTGGAGGCGCGGACCGCCGGGGCAACTGTTGGGGTTGCCGGGGAGGGCAAATTGTTAGTTACTTAGCATACTCTCTCTCCCTTGTCCCTGTGGTAAGCAGAAGACATCCTCACACAGCAGGCAGCAGGACCACCGGGAAGAAAGGGGCCGTGGTGGTGGTGGGGGGGGGGGGGGGAGAGAGACAACTCACGTCCCCGCTTCATAAGGCCGCTCCCACGCCTTGATCTCGGTCCAGGCGCGCTCGTTAACGGCATTGTGAATCGGCACGACGGTCTTCATGTCGGCGGCGCGCGTGTCGTGGCCCTTGCGCTTCATGGCGTCGAAGAACATCTTCTCCGAGGGGTAGACCCAGTTGCCCGTCGCGGCGTCGGCGCCCGTCTCGGCCTCCGAGTTGACGGGGCATGCGAGATCGGCCGGGGCGGGGGCGCCGGGTGGTGTTGCGCGCGGGATGGTGGAGACTTCGCGGTCTTGGGCGAGCTGTGCTGGGCGGAGGGGCTGATGTTGGTGTTGTGGGGCTTGTTGTTGTGAGGAGGTCGTTGAAGAATTGCTGCTGAAGAAGGGGATGCGCCAGCCGGAGGTCCATGACGAGGACGGCGGGGCTGGTTGTGATATTGGCTGTGTTGACGGTGTCGAGTCCTGTGGTTGTTGTGCCGCGGCGGCTGCTTTCGCCTGCTTCAGCCACGCCTCTCTGCTGCTGTGGTCCACGGGACACACATCTGCGCTGCCTGGCTTGTCGGCGCTACTGCTGTTCATGGTGGTGGTGGTGGTGGTGGTAGGATTCGCCTTGGGTGGTTGTTGCGCTCCGTTTGCGCTTGCGCCTGCGTCAGTATTGGTCGCGTCTACGCCTGCTAGCGCTTGTTTGTTCAGCAAGAGCGTGTCTAGGAGGTCTGACTGCAGCATGGCGACGGTGTTGAGTCCATGGTAGTTCGAGGTCGGGTGTGTGTGTGTGTGTGTGTGTGTGTGTGTGGTGTTGTGGTTGTGTTATTGTTCTTGGCTTGGGATTGCAGGAAGGGCGGAAAGTGGTGATGCTCTTTTTTGCGGTGCGGTGTGTAAGGACCCCCCGGTCCCGGTCCCGGTCCCGGTCCAGGTCCAGACATCCAAGCGGCCGAGCAGGGGCGCAGGATGCATCACGTCTCGGGCCGGGCGCTACCTACCTAGGGAGGTAAAAGGCCTGTTTCGACCACCCCATCGCAAGCACCAGACAGCACAGCCTGTCTCTGCTCAAGGGGCTAGGGCCTCCTCACATGCCGGCGCCGGCCTTGCGGCCATGCGGCGTCAAAATTCTTCCACCACCCATCTCAAGCACCTCGAAACTGACTGCGAAACCACAGTCATGGGCTCCATTTCTGGGCCGCGGTCTCCAGATGCTTTCTTGTGAGTATTGGATCCTTGTCTTCTCTGGTCCGCTAGCACAAGTGGCTTGCGTGGTTCGTGTGCTTCTAACGTTGAGTGCCGGCGGCGGGAGCTTGTGAAGTCAACATTTTCCTGTTTTAGACGCCGTTGTTAGCACTGAGCTTATTTATCATTCTACATGCGATACCTGTAGCCCATGGTGTCTTGGTATTGTCGTTACTCCGCACAAAGTAGTGACGCAGACAATCTGCCAGAGCGAAGTCATGATTTGCATACAACCACAGTATCATTCGTACAAACCGTTTCAGACGCACATATGGCACGCAAGGATGATACTCCCTGCGGACAAACGGACTCTATTTTTTTATTTTTTTTTTATTTTTTTTGGCCCTCGTTGGAAGGCTACCTAGGTAGCTACTTAGATAGTTCAAACCTGGAACTCAGTGCTGGCTTCGGTACGGCCAATTAACTACTAAGTCCTAGGGGTGGGGTCGGGGCTGCGGGGCTGCTACCGTCCCGAACATTGACCCATGGATTACCCACGCACAGTCTTCGCGGGGCAAAGTGTGGGGGAAGGACCTGGACCAAGTGCTTCCTAAGTACTCCGTAAGGATGTTTGCGTATCCGCATCATACTTACATAGCTGATTGGTACTTACCCTTTCTTGACAAACCGTGGCAAAGGTTACAGCCATGTACTACCTAGGTATAATACGTACTAAGTAAGTACTTCGCATGGGAGAGAGAGAGTTAAGGAGAACCGCTAGTTCTACATACGAACGCGAAGTCTCCGTATCCGTACCCGGGTACCCGGAAGCTTGTCGATCTACTGTACTTTCTACTTTCACAGGCCAGAAAGAGAAAGAGAAATAGATATTGTGTGTCGTGCCCACTGCCATCTTTCACGCGGTCCGTGGCCACATCCTTCCACACACACTCTCTCTCTCTCACCGCCTACTCTTCTCTTCTTCCAACATGACAACCAACACGGATCTGCCAAATGTAGCTGCTGTCACCGACGGCCCAGAGCTAGCTGCTCAAGCTGCCCTTCACGACGGTCCGGACCTAGCTGCGCTCACCGAGAGGTACAATGCCGAGAGGGCGAAGCGCCTGCGTGAGGACGGCGCGGCCCAGTACGAAGAGCTCCGCGACTCCAGCCGCTTCGCCTTCCTCAACAAGGACCCCTTTGTCGACCACGACGCGCTGAACGCCCAGCCGCCAAATCTGAAAGACGGAGACGAAGTCCAGGTCATCATCCTCGGCGCTGGGTTTGGCGGCCTGCTTGTGGCAGCGCGCATGGTCGAGGCGGGCATCAGGCCGGAGGGCATCCGGCTGGTTGATATTGCTGGTGGCTTTGGAGGCACCTGGTATTGGGTAAGGAAGGCTCAAGCTGATTTGCTACAATACCTAAGTACTTAGTACCTTCTTGGGACGCCGTCATGTTTTGCTAATTTGTGCGCCGTCACTCAAAAGAACCGATACCCTGGCCTCATGTGCGACACAGACGCATCCGTGTACTGCCCATTGCTTGAGGAGCTGGACTACATGCCAAAGCACAAGTACTCCTACGGCGAGGAGCTCAGGCAGCACGCAAACAACATCGCCAAGCACTACGGCGTCGCCAACAACGGCGTCTTCCGCACCACCATCAAATCCGCCGCGTGGCACGAGGACGCCCGCCGCTGGCACCTCCAATTCGAGCAGGACCGCGGGCCCAACGCCTCCCCCACCACCACCACCTTCTCCGCCTCCTCCCAGTTCTTCTGCCTCTGCGCCGGCGTGCTCAACCACCCGAAGGCGCCCAAGATCCCCGGGCTCGACAAGTTCAAGGGTACCCTCCTGCACACCGCGCGCTGGGACTACGCCCTCAGCGGGCCGCAGGAGGACAACCTGCCGGGCCTGCAGGGCAAGCGCATCGGCGTCATCGGCACGGGCGCGACCGCCGTGCAGGCCGTGCCCAAGCTCGCGCCCGTCGCCGCGGCGCTGCACGTCTTCCAGCGCACGCCGTCGTCGGTCGGCGTGCGCGGGCAGCGGCCCAACGACCCCGCGCGGTGGCGCGCGCGCGTCGCGACCGCGCCCGGGTGGCAGGTCGCGCACCGGCGCAACTTCGAGCTGCTGACGCAGGGCGAGGCGGTCGCCGACGACAACTTCGACGACGGCTGGCCGCTGCTGCCGACGTACACGGTGTTCAGCGGCAGCGCGCACGCGCGGCCGCTGGCGCTGGCGGAGATCCCCGGCCACGTCGCGCGGCTGGTGGCGCAGGACGCGCCGATCCAGGAGGCGCGGCGGCGGCGCGTGCGCGAGGTGGTCAAGGACGCCGCGACGGCGGAGCTGCTGACGCCGTGGTACCCGACGTGGTGCAAGCGGCCGGGGTTCCATGATGAGTACCTGGAGGCGTTCAACCGGCCGAATGTGCATCTGGTGGACACGTCGAGCAGTAAGGGGGATTTGCGGGCCAGCGAGACGGGCCTGGCGGTGGGCGAGACGGGCGAGGAGGTGCCGCTCGACGTGATCATTCTTGCTACTGGGTTCCGCGCCCCCAGTGCGTCTGTAGACCCGGGCGTCAAGGCCAACATGACGATTACCGGGAAAGATGGGCTCACGCTGGAGCAGAAATGGGCGACGAAGGGCGCTGGGTCGCTGCATGGATATGCGACGTCGTCGTTTCCAAATTTCTTCATGCAAAACACCTTGCATGCGGCTGCCAATCCCAACTTCACGGGCTCTCTTGGTAAGGTTTCACCCTCTCTGTCGTCCCACCAGTTTCAAGCAAGCAACACTTTTCCACTAAACTAAAGCAATTGCAGACGTCCAAGCCCAGCAGATCGCGTATGTCGTCAGCACAGCCCTCAAGCGCGTCGAGAACCCCGAGAAGCTGGCCATCGACGTCGACGAGGAGGCGGAAGAGGCCTGGGTCGCCGAGTGCCAGAAGTACATGGGCTGGTACGCGCCCGTCGCGGTGTGCACGCCGAGCTACCTGAACGGAGAAGGCGCCGCGGCTCCGAGGGACGCGCGGAGCGCGAGGAACGCCATGTATGTCAAGGGCCAGCCTGCGTTCCGCGATCTGCTGAATGCGTGGAAGGCAGATGGGAAGATGGAGGGGATTGTTTTGCGGAGTTAGTTGAGATGAGAGAGAGAGAGAGAGAGAGGGACAGAGACTCCAGTTCTTGAAGAATGGCGCAGAAACAGCGCATTTTGCTGCTGGAATATTGTTGTCCACCAGTTTCTATGAATCCCAACCTCGGACGCGTCCACTGCATCTTTTCTGTTGCCACTATGCACTTCCATCGTGTCTTGTAGTCACTGGCATCTCCTGGCGTTAGTCAGTCTGGGATGAAGGCACAGTATGGAATGAGCGCCAAGGCTATAAATTTAGTGAAGCTATATCACGACCACTATTACTACCTCTTCCGAACCAAAGGACCCATGAGAAGATCTTCCACACCACCACCAAGGTACACGCCTCGCAGAAACCCCAAGCCTGAAACCTCGCATCCTGCCCTGCTTTATCATATGACGTCCAAAGATGCGCATGTTTCTATAGCATTAATATACTGGCCCACATCAATGCTTCACGTACCATGATGGTTCATGTATTTCCCTGACAAGAGCCACTGACCTGGCCGTAGCGGTGCCTCACTCACTGCCCGGTGATACCTCTACTCCAGCCCTCAGTCACCCGTCATCAGCAACAGCATCCGGACCTCACTATTCCTCAGCCATCGTGCCTCACGCGCGGGCCCCCCCAGCCCACAAAGCACAGCAGCAAGCATGGCGCACCTTATCGCCAACATGTTCCTGACCATCGCCTTGTTCGCCCTCGCCATGGCCCAAAACACAATCGGCACCACATACAACACGACCATCACATGGTACGGCACCAACGACGCTCGCGGCTCACGAAACTGCAACTCCAACAAGTCCGCCTGCGGATTCTACACTTACGTACGTTCACACCAACCCAGCCACTAACCCCCCTCTTCCCTCCCGGAGCAACCCCCCCCCCCCCCCCCCCCCCCCCCCCCACCCCCCTCCCATCCCACCCCCCGACACCCCCCACCCCCACACCGCCCTCCCCGCCAACCGTCTACTACACCCTCATCGCCCTCCCACC